>JAIPRM010000252.1:0-35323 GCA_025469315.1 Stegophylla sp. TES_Ste_2020 | reverse complement strand
TCATTCAAACCCTTGTAAAATGTTTAATTCTTTGTCCGTAAGAAATTTTATTACACCAAAATATTCGCAATGAAATTTTCTATCTGGACACCAAATTTCAAAACAATCGGTTAAGCCAATTTTCTTAATATGTACGTTAAAGTGCGTAATTTTAAGTAAAACTAACGAATTCAGTCGAAATTCTAACTTCAAACGGGTATAAAAAAAAAAGTTGACTAACGATTTTTGAGATTTATTCAGATTAATTAGACACATATGTCAGTGAGATTATATTAAATTTTCAAGTCTTAATATCAAAAATCAAAAATTTTATTGCATAAAAACTAACAAAAAACGAGATATTTCCGAAATTTTCAAAATGCCATACTTAACTCAAAATTGACTAAATCATTTTGATATTGTTAGAAAATTTTTTTTTCACCGTTTTTAGTAGTTGGTGAAAGTTTCAAGTTTCTAGCTCCATTATTGTAGAAGTTATGGTAAAAAGAAATTTTCAATTTTACGAAAATGCCGGTAACTGCAAATTTTGCCGTTTTTCGTTAATTTTTCGACATATTTTCACCGCGCTTGGAAAAAGTATTGGGAATATGGAAAAATGACCTCTCTAAAGTACCATCTGGGTATGATTCCGGTTCTTTAGAGATATTGATCGAAACTTTTGGTCCAGTATTTCTATACGAAAAAGTGTTTCCAGAAAGAGAAAAAAATAAAAAATAAACATCATTGTAAAATCATAAGCTTCTTCACTTCGTTCAGAATCTAAAACTTCATAGAGATGTTTCATATGGCCAAAGTAATATCAAATTATAAGTTGGTTAAAAATGTTAACCAAAAATTTTCAAAAAGTTGTTAGTTTTGTAACTAGAAAAATTAATCAACAAATTTAAATGTAATAAATAAATATGTGTCTACAAAATGAAATTAGAGTAATATCAATGGTACGATCAATATAGGAACATAAATAATACATGTATATAATTACTTTAGATCCTTTAGCATTTGCATCTCTTATTATTTCTTTTGATCGATCGTTTAACCCAATGGGTTGTTTAACGAATGTAAAACATTCTATTGTCAGAGGACTATCATTTAAGGATAAGTTTAATTGTTCTTGAATTTCTCTTGTTGACCTCAGCTTTTTGTTAGAGGGAGAGTAATAATAGACATCACCGTTCCTATTTGCTCGATTACTAGATGAAGGTAGATCACCAACAGTTCTGTATACCAATTCCCGTTTCCAACCTAAAAAACATAGTCATTAAATGTAACTGCATCAGCGTGTATAATAATTAATAATACAATCTTACCATAATCAAATGGAATTTTATAAATTGGATCATTAATGTCCACATTATGTTTACGATTAGAATTACGACTCGGTGAAGGAGTGGTAAGATTAAAAGTAGGTGTTGTAAGTTCTAAAAATAAAACAAAATAAAATACATGCAACTTCATAATACATTCATATTTAGATCAAATATGAAATATTATAATTAAATACATTTGTGTGTAAATTCTAAGTGAGGTGAAGGAGCTACCGTTTTAATAATGACATTTATTATTTTGCTTTTTCTGAGAACACTTTTTCATATAGAAATACTCAAAAAAAGTTTTGACCACCAATTTTTTAAATCAGTTGATAATGGAATATATAACTTTTTAAAATCCTGATTTGCCTCTAAATGGTACTTTTGACAGGTTATTTTCTAAAATCTTAAAATTTATGAAAAACTGACCAAACTTTTTATAAACTTTTCTTGAATAATTATAATATATATTTATATATTACCATCAATGTCCTAAATTTAGGCAATGATGATATTGACTAATCAATTTATATAATGCCTAGGTAATTAACGTTTTATGCCATTCTTTAAAATAATCACATATTTTGGATATTGACTTGATACATAGTTTCAACTAGTGCATAAACATGACATAAAACAGACATTCGTATAATTTTTTACAAACACTTTAGTAAGATAAACGTATAAATTTTTAATCTAAAATGCAAAATGTAAAAATTATTGTTATCTTATCGTCCAACATATTGTTTTCTTTTCATCAAACTTTTTTGTACAGCTCAATCATTAAATTGACACTTAATTATTGTTATCGCTGTGTTAAATATTATTAGTATTAAAATAAAAATGGATAAATTTGTGACAATTAAATCAAGTAGTATAAAACTATCAAAATTGTCACTATTTCTCAATCTCCAGTAAAGCTTTTAAATATCCAAGAATATTAATTTTTCATTATTTTTCAATATTCGAGTAATATAAATTATATTCAGTGGTGTGTTCAGCAAGAAGTTTGGCAAGTTAATTGACCTTCCACTGATTTGAATTAGTAATTGATCGGCTTCTAAGCTAACATAGATAGAAAACAATATAAGAAAGATTTTGGCGCAAAAAAATTTTGAAAATGTGAAAAAAAATTTTTGGACATTTTTCCAACATTTTTTTTCTCATTTATTTTTTATATTATTACCTTCTTTTGTTCAGAATCATTATTAAAGAAATGATTTATCGTTTCTCTAAAATTCAATATACCCGTCAAAAGAATCCTACCAGTCATGCGAATAACACCCATCGTGTGAAGTATGTACGGCTTTTTTATATTATTGAAGCTCATTAAATATGTATGTATCTTATCACAAACAGTTGTTTTTTCTATTAACTTGATATATTGTCATTAGTCTACATAGTCTAAATCAATAATGACAATAGCTAGACAAATATAAAACTTATGTATTCCTATCAAATTGTATGTGTCTATCAAAGTTAGACAATCTCTAAAATGACTAGGTAGCAATATTAATGCCTATGAAAATTAGTCATTTAAACTAGCCATTAACTAGCCAATACTAATAATGCCTAAATATCATCATTCACAGTACCATATATACAGGGTGTCTCAATATGACTTGACAAATCTGATATTGTTTTTTTTTTTTTTGTTCTATTAATAATTTAAACTTTTTTTTCTTTTAATGATTACTACAGAGCATTGTGCTACAACAATAACGCATTTTTTTTTTTTTTTTTTTGGACTCAAATTTTCAAGATTTTTTCAGGTCAATTAGACATACATGTCGGTGAGATCGTATTAAATTTTCTAGTCTTAATATCAAAAATTTTACTACCAAAAAAACTAACAAAATATGAGAAATTTCTGAAATTTTCAAAATGCTGTACTTAACTCAAAATTGATTAATCTTTTTAAATGTTTTCGTGACCATTTTTAGTAGTTGGTGAAAGTTTCAAGTCTCTAGCAGCATTATTTTGGAAGTTACATTAAAAAGTAATTTTCAATTTTACAGGAATTCCGGTAATTGCATATTTTGCTGATTTTTGACAATTTTTCGACAGATTTTCCCCGTTTTTGGAAAAAGAATTGAGAAATTGGAAAAATGACCTCTCTAAAGTACCATCTGGATATGATTCCGGTTCTAACTAGATATTGAACGAAACTTTTGGACAAGTATTTCTATAAAAAAGTGTTTCCAGAAAGAGAAAAAAAATAAACATCATTATAAAATCATAAGCTTCTTCACTCCGTTCAGAATCTAAAAATAATATGGACTGCACATATTATAATAATTATTATGTACTTATAATCAAATATTTTATATTACACTACATACAATATGGACAAACGCATTAATGACATTTTTGACGATAACAATATAATATATAATTTAAAATAAAGATAAACAATATTTTAGATTGTTTTATAATTTATATTTGTTAAATCTCATCAGTTTACTTTTGGCGTTTGCTATAGCCGTTCTGACGTAATCTAACTTATATAACTATTTCAAAAATGCATTATTATAAAAAGTCTCGATTAACCGTGGGTTTCATTTATTCGCGTGATCCCCTTCCCTATCATTACCCCAGATAATTGAGGTCCCACTGTATATATATATATATATGTGTGTGTGTGTGTGAATGTATGCTTATATATATATATATATACTAGGTAGGTCTCAAAGACTTTTTTATAAAATTGGTGGTCGGCACAACTAAAACCATTGGGAACCGCTGGCCCAGTGAATTACATTTTAATAAAGAAAGGTAACACACATTTAGAATTAAGTATATCCTGGTTAACAATTATAACTTTAATATTACCTATCATGTTTGAAATTAATTCAAAATTAAGCCATATAATCATAAAGAGTTAACCAAAATATTTTGCACTTCAGCTTAATATATTTATCAAATATTATGTAACTCACCCAAACTAGGTAGACTATTTAACTCGGATTCTGTTCCTTCATTTTGAACATGTTCTTTTTTGAACTTTTTAACATTCCGATTATAATTGGAATCAGTTTCTGGTAAAGACACTGAAAATAAATGTATTTAGAAATTATATGAAATGGAATAAATATAGGTAATGAAGGATATTAGCTAATTATACTGGAA
The DNA here is from genome assembly GCA_025469315.1 of Stegophylla sp. TES_Ste_2020. Classification (NCBI taxonomy): domain Eukaryota; kingdom Metazoa; phylum Arthropoda; class Insecta; order Hemiptera; family Aphididae; genus Stegophylla; species Stegophylla sp. TES_Ste_2020. Next base: position 30,887 of record JAIPRM010000252.1, on the reverse strand, counting down.
TTAAAGATTAAAGATAATTCAACTGCATAAATACTTACATGACTTAGATTTAGGAATTTTCTTATTAATGTGACTATTATTAACAGATGGAGCTTCAATAACTTTATCTTTTTCTTTATTAAACAAATGTAATAAACCTAAAACAATGTTAAAGAATTAAATATATTATTTAGCACACTGTACACCATATAACAAATGCATTTGAAATTTCAATGTAAATCACATAGTTTATCAACTTTCATTATAAAAAAAACTTACTCTTTTTCTTTTTTTCAATATTCTTTGATATTACATCTTTCTTCTCAAATCCTATGAAAGGATTGGTAATATTAATGGATGCCTATAACATAAACAAATCAATAAGTTAATATTAATATATGCCTAGTATACTTATGCATAAAATAAAACATTCAATTATCCAATAAAAATAAAAATTATCATTTTAGTCAGACACAAGAAAATAAGCAATCTACAGATACCATATTACGACGTATATTAGTCTATTCTATACCTACAAATTCTCAATATTTACATCTGATATGGGCCGAGGATTCTATACGCATATTTTTATTTGATAAACCCTACCACGTTTTTACTAGATTTTATATCGATCACCACTTACACATTAGGTTTTATTTAAATAAAATTATACTAAACCAAGAAGGATGACTAGTTAATACTATCAGACAAATGAGTATTATATATTTGTTACACTACAGTTAAAAATTGTGAACACCAATAAATATAAAATTAAATAAGCAACTCATTCAAAGAATGATTTATAAATTCAATCTAAAATATTTCAAACAATTGCAATATATTTAAATATAGATTAATCTCACCATTAAGGTATCATTTAACTGCAACTATTATATAAAGACAATAAATAACAAATAATAAATTTAAATAAAAGGTGAGCAATTAAAATGGAAAAAAAGCTCTGGGTGTACAGTTGACAAAAATCTGTATAAAAGAGATATGAATCAGTGATACCAACAGAAAATTATTTAACAAACATGAACACTTATAAGTGGATATTTTAAAAGAACTTAAGTTTGAAATAATTATAAAATGTTAACAAGTAATATTGAAATATTGAATCGACATATTTTTATGATCTATTACTATTTCTTATAATAAAGAAAATAAATAGTTTCATAATAATACATATTAATATAAAAATTGGAAAGATAATAAATATTTTTTTGTATAATAGAAACATATTTCAATCAGGTAGATGTGATTGATTAGTTACTGTACTAATGTACATTTTTATAGGCATATTTAGCATTAACAATATCAAAGTAAATCTTTGTTTTAATTTTATTGCTCAATAATAGTCGATTACACTTTATGAACATTAAAACATTAATAAGTAAAGGATCCATCAACAATAAAAATGTAATATGATTGGAAAATTGATGATAATATTAAAGAAAAACAATGATCTTCATAAAAACAGTTAAAAAAAGAATAATAACTAAAAAATTGATAATATTTTTGAAAAACTGAAAAGAAATTATCATCAAAGGACAATATACTGAATTATTGTAACTTAAATATTAACAATATCTAATCAATTATTCTTAGAGCCTGTGCCAGCCAAGTTTATTAACTTACAATAATTTAGAATTTTAATTAAATTTACTTACTTAAATCATTAAAACACCAAACATAAATAGTACAGAGTAAAACAACAGAAGAGTGGGCAAAACGAGGTTGGCGATGTGAGTAATCAAATTTTGCTGGCACAAAAATACTCCAATAATAATAGATTAGATACTATAAGTATTTAGATATCACTAATTTTGTAAATTGTCCTCAAATGTTTTTTCTTTGAAGTATTAAAAAAGACTATAATTAATTTTATTATCGACATTTAAATGCAATTTTAATGCATTTTAATATCGTTTTTCTACCATGTCCAATGTTATTGTATTTAAATGAGAGATAATATTAGTTCTCGCAAATATACTTAACTCATAACTGGTACAGTGAAAAAATATAATGTTAGTGGTACAGTGTTATACACCACTTCATTGGATGACAATATTTGAAACAGTGGCGTAGCCAGGGGAGTGGCTGAGTGGGCTACAGCCCTTCCCGAAATTTCAGTAAAGTTTACATAATTACCTAATTAATTATAAATAATATAAATTACGGAATATGGTAGATCAGCATTAATCAAACTGTGGGTTGCAGAGTTTTTTAAATACATAGATTTTGAGAAATTATGTTTTTAACCATATCCCACTGATAAACGATTATAGTTGCACCTATACATACACATCAAAATTACATTAATTAAAAACCAATAAATAGTAAAGTAATAAATTCATTTTATTCATTTAAAATTATTTTTTTATCCATATAAATAGAAAACCGTGTGGCTTGTGATAAAATTTTGGGAGGAAATTTGGGTCATGGTCCCACACAGATAAAGAACCACTGTGGTAGATAATTGTTGGAAAAAGTTATAGGTGATAAAATCAGCAGAGCCATAAAATTTTTTTATGAAAACAACTGAAAATTGTATATATATATATTATAATAATATTGTTTTATACACAATTCATCACCTAATAGTTGTTTTATTATTTAAAGTGTTGTTTTCTACAACAGGCGAAAACAGATGCCATGAGTGGGAGGAGAAATTTTAAACAAACAAGCAAAATATATTTAAAAAAAGTAAAGTTTATACAAGAAAGCTGGACATACTTCGAACAACGGATATTTTTCACTCTTCGGATTAGATACTCTTAAAGGGTGTGTATAATTTATATAATTTTAAAGAAACAATAAATTATTTCTTCAATAAGATGATTCTGAACGAAAGAAGTCAATAATATAAAGAATAATAGTAGTTGTCATTTTCAACACATTGAGTGCAGATTTTAGTTTACACCGTCGTACTCAACTTCGAAAAATACATTACCAATCTTTTTGGGTGTTTGTAAACTAGAAATATAGGCACCACAATATTTGTCCATAATTTTCTTTGACTTTTTTTCAATCAAACCCATATAAAATGTTTAATTATTTGTCTACAAAACTATTTTATTACACCAAAATATACACAATGAAATTCTCCACCTATAGATACAAAGTTTCATAAAGATCCATTGATCCAATTTTCTTTTAAATACTTTTAAGTGTAATTTTAGTAAAACTAATAAATTTTGTTAAAATGCTAACTTCAAACAGTTATAGAGAAAAAAGTCGACTAACAATTTTCTAGTCTTAGTATCAAGAATTAAAAATTATATGAAATAAAAACTTACAAAAAACAATAAATTTCTAACATTTTCAAAATGCTATTCTTAGCTCAATATTGACCAAATGTTTTTAAAATTTTTATGAAGTGTTCTCATGACTGTTTTTAACAGTTGATGAAAGTTTCAAGTTTCTAGCTAAATTATTTTTCAAGTTATGTTAAAAAACATTTCAATTTTATGAAAAATCTGGTAATAGCATATTTTACATTTTTTTTTTTTTTTTTGTTCATTTTGAACAGATTTAAAAAGTATTTCCTAGTTTTTAGAAGCAAACAAAATTTTAAAAAATGTCTTATTTAAAATATTACTAGAAAACAATTTCTAATCTAAAAAGTTACTGTATGGACAATTTCTTTAAGACCAGCAAAGGCCATGCTTAAGTATTTTTGGATTCGGGCCAGATCGAGTAGAGATTTTAAAAAGATAAAAATTTAGCCATGCATTTAAAAATTAAGAAAAAAATTATATTTTTATGAAACACGATAGTTAATGATAACAAAATATAATAAAAATATTCAATTATTTAAAAAAAATGTAATTAAATCCATATTGTAGTCAGAAACTATATTAATTTTTAAAAACAATGTTATTATCTTAAACCACTGTAAAGTATTATTGTAAGATAAAGTTCATAAAAAATAGTATTAACTGTATTAAATTAATGGGCTGGTTTAAGACTGGTTTTTTTGATGGAACGTTAATAGAAGACTATTATTTTCAGGTCCGGTTGGGCTTTTTGTATAAAGATGTTTTACTAGATTATAAATTATTTGAGCTAGGCCAGGCCTTTTTCAGATATTTTTGGATTCAAGCCTTTTAGTATAAAAATTGGGATCGGGTCAGGTTGGGCTTTACTAGGCTAAAAACTATTTGGGTCGGTTCGGCACAGGCTAAAAATTATTGGCCCGTGTAAGTCTCTAGTATTTTTATATAAGAAAGTGATTCCATAAAAGAAAAATATTGTAAAAGCACATTCTCTTTCTCTTCACTCAGAAACTAAAATTATATGTAGGTACTTTGAATTCTGTGGTCCGTGAAAAATTTACAGATACTTTATATGGCTCTCCAACAATATTAATTGACGATTCCTGCCATAAATAGACAATACATATGGGAATCACTACAGAGATATATTTAATTCTGTCTTTAGTCTTTCTGAACATTGCCCAACCCTGTTTTATCTATAGAGCGCTCAGTGATTGAAATCCATACTTAATATTTCAAATCTAAGAGTGTCTTAAGTAGCCCTATGCAACTCGTCAACATTTACATAGGACTAGCCAAGCTTTTATTATTGGGACCAGAAAATGTTTTATACTCTTGTTCCGCTATAGCACTATATCACAATAATATTAAGTATCAATGGTGATAATCATAGAATAATTAATATCCATATTAAATGATACATGCATTGTATATATTTGAATATTAAATCTATGTATAATAATATGGAAGACTTCTTAATTTTATTTTTTGGTAACCACTCGCACATAGCACGAGTTAAAAAACAATTTCTAGTCCCAACAATAAAAGCATGGATATTTTCAAGTTGCCAGACCTCATAATCTAAATGATACACGAGCATTGATTATCTACGATGATAATAAATATTAAATAATATTAAGCAATATAAAGAATGTAGCTGATTTCTAATAGAGCACATAGAAGCATGATGGCTAAAATTTGACCAAGTCATTTTTTCATCACTTCAAATTTCAATAGTTTTATTTAAAGGAGTAAAATCTAATATATATAAAAAAAAAAAAAATCATAAATTATAATCATCACAATATGTCTTATAGTTAATCAATTGGCTTACTTCATGAGGAGGAGAATTTGTTTCGTCCATTTCAGCCATTTTTGAAACCTAAAATAATATAAAGTTGTCAATAATCACAATATAAGATCATAATGTATATGAATATAAATTTGAAAAATAAATGTTAAAACAGTAAAAACAATTATTTCACTCATTTTAAGAAGCACATAGGTACAAACATAATAAAATAAAAATATCAAAAAATATATTAATGACATTATATAACACAGAACTGTATATGATACAGTATGTAATAACATTACGAGTGTACATAACGTAGGTATTTTGAACATTGATTTGACAAAAAAACTAATGATGATTACAACAGTAATTATTAAACAAAATAGTTAGGTACAAAATAATTAAAAATTAATAAAAATCACAAATTCAACATATTATGTAATACAATTTGTATATAACATATCCAGCGCCACGGTTGTGGCGCGAGCTAAGTAAAAAAAAAAAAAATAACTGCAAGACGGTGTGTGTATAGTATATCGAAGCAGGAGTTGCCCATTTAAACTTTGTAAAATACGGGTAAATTTGTTATACAACATAACTAATACATCAATGAATTCCAAGTAAACTCCAAAACATCAGAAATATTGTATAGAATGTGCTTTTGTAAAATTCATCAAAATCGTACGTTTAGAAATTAAGTTATAAATGAAAAAGTGTGAACTTTTTAATGGAAATTTATATTAAATTCAGAATCGCATTAGCCGTCGTCGCATTGACTGGTTTCCCCACTTGATTTCGTGTATGCAGCTCAAAGCCTAGGTGGGAGAAATTCAGTCGGATTCAGTGCCGAGTGTCGGCGGGTCATAACCATACATTCATTTCGTTATCTGTTGCCGAGTATAGTTCGTTGTTATCGTTAATTGTTTAAAATGCAGTAATTGCAAGAATTATTTCTTAAAATAAACAAAGTTTGATGAACAAAATAATTAAATGACGAAGGACTATTAAAATATAACTTATTATTATTTGAAAAATATTATTATTAATATTAACCTTCTATTAATCCGTTAATCATTACATAAGCATAATCAAAAAATCAAATATTTGGTTTAGGTGTAATGATCTTATTTCTAATAAAGAAAGATGGCCTCGTGGTGGCAGACGTGTATATAATAATTCTAGAAAAACAAAACTAATGATTTAGATTAAATTAAAGATAAAAATTATATAAAAATTTTAAAAATACATTATCATTATTATTATTATTTGCGTTGGTGATAAAAATTAGTGATATCACAACAAAAACCCTTCGTAAACTACGTGTAAAAATGGCTAAGTAAAAAAAAATATTAGATCTTTAAGCACTATAAAGATGTGATATCATATAAGTATATTGAATTTAAGTAAACGTATTTTGTTTCAATAATTTATTTACTTGGCGAGGAATTATTTCTTAAAACAAAGTTTGATGAACAAAATAATTAAATGGCGAAGGACTATTAAAATATAACTTATTATTATTTTAATAATAACATTATTAATATTAATATTATTCTAAATTTTCTTTTAAGAACCTAACCTAACCTCGCCAAGTAAATAAATTATTGAAACAAAATACGTTTACTTAAATTCAATATACTTAGCATTTATTCATGATATCACATCTTTATAGTGCTTAAAGATCTAATATTTTTTTTTACTTAGCCATTTTTACATGTAGTTTACAAAGGGTTTTTGTTGTTAACATATTATGAGTAAGAAGGGTTATTCTAGTTATTTTTTACTATCGCTTATCGCACCTTGCATGCTCGACGAGCAGTATATTTGAGATAAAGAATACGATAATTTATTATAAAGCTAAATAAAACAAGGTGGTCGACTATTATTGTTATTACTCGACCATAGTCGGAAATTTGTTCAGTAATAATTTGTAATGGTCCAAATAACTTTCTCATTATTTTTTTTAGATTCTGAACAAAGAAGCGAAGAAGCTTGCGTTTTTGTATTTATGTATAGTTTAAAATATTATAAAAATTATCATAAAAACTATTTTTGACGCCCCTTTAAACCATGCGCCCGGGGTGCTTGTTCCCAAGGCATGGCTCTGTTCATGAATTCAATTTTAGTTGCTTAGCTTCCAAAATCAACATTTACTGCAAATTTGAAATTTTCACCCTTTATCAAAAATAAAATAGTATGCATTGGAATAAATAATCAAAACAATAATTTTAACCATTGTTTGAATAAATATAGATTTTTAAAAGTATCATTGATTTTTTTTTTAAACAAAATGTTGAAGTCTATAATATTATGGGTTTGAAATGGTCTAATGTTTTATTTTTATGGCTTTATTTTATTTTTCATTTTTCATTATTTTCAACAATATTAAGAATCATATAATTTTGTTATTGCATATATTTTATTCATTTAATTATTTATATAGGTATAATTAAATTAATCTTGGTTTTGTCATAAATTTAAACAATTGATAAAACTTAAATTTGGTGATGACTAAAATTACAAAACTTTGAACCCCTCTCCCCCCACATATATTAAGATAATAAATTGATGAAATAACACAAATAATACTGAATGTATTCTCCCCAATAATAATTAAAATAAAATAAATTCATCGTAAATAAATCAATTATGCAATTCTTGGATTTCAGCTATGCATCTGAACTTTTCAACTACATAAAATAAGCTCAACTGCACTTTAGAATAAGCCCTGTGTTAACAAACAAGAGTGGCAGGGCGGTAAATTTATTATAGCTACAACTTCATTGGATCCGTTTCTGATCTGATCCGTATCAATCCGACCCAACCAACATCCTACTTGTCTGATATGTATGGCAACATCATATCCAATTTTCTACCAACTAAAATCAAATATAATGTCGTCATCAGGTCATATTTTATTTTATTTGCACGTACTTCTCTTACAATTAACACGTGTTTTGGTGCTGTTTCATTTTATAATTTTTAGTCAATATGTTTTCAAGTTTTTTGTCCCATAATGCTGGTTTTGATTGAACAATTTCAATTAAACGCTCTTTATCGAATTCCATCATTAAATCTAAGCATTTAAATTATTTTACTTTTAATATTAAAATTGTACTCTTCAATTGATTTACTTTTATCGAACACAAAGCACAGAGACACTGCACAAATGGGAGGCTACATGTCGTGACCTGCGCAACCTCGAGCACAATAAAAACAATAAATATAGTGATAATTTATTTTAAAAATAATTTTGATTAATAATTTTATTTAATATTATATCAAAATAACCTTATTTTGTCCGACTCATGGGATGAAAAAATAATATTTTGTTTTTAAACTGTTGTACCCAAGTAGTCAGTATGACGGAAACGGTCAGAGCAGAGAAATATAGCAACCTAAATAAATATATATATTATATATAATAAATAAATATAAAATAACCTAAATATATAAACTACCAAAATTATACATAGTTTTGTTTTTCTTTTGACTAGTCTGATAATCGGATCGGATCGGAAAGGGGTCCAATGTAGCTGTAGCCTATGGCATAATAGCAGGACGATATCAAGGAAGTACTCATTAGTTTTCATAAGTAAATTTGATTTAAGAAATAGAAGTAAAGCAGAAACAAAATGTAAAAAGCAAATAATAGATTTAGTGACAATTGGGTGATCATTTCCTACTGACGTAAAAATTACAAAAACCAGCAATCATTTAAATTATTTCATTGGAAAAATAAAAACAATTCTCTTACGCCAAATGCATTAAAAACATTTAACTTATACCTAAATACTAATTGTACAAATTTTTGATTTCATCATGACAAAAGCAGAACAGTATTCTTAAAAAAAAAAATCAAAAATAATTCAAATACCTATGTATTGCATTAAATTACAATGACATCTGAAATACCGTAAAACAGATTATTATACCATAATGCATTATTATCAAATATTAATGGTTTGTATTAAAGAAAAAAAAGGAAATAGCGAGTGCAACATAGTTTTTTCCTTAAGAAATCAAAAATTGAGATCTATCCAGTTGTACTTTTTTTTTGAAGAAACTGTTCAAGCAATTAGATCAGTTTCTATGCTTCGGGGGTGGAAGGCACAATCTACCACAGCTCCACAGAAGTGCCCGAACTACCAGTACCTTAACAAACGAGTCATCAATAAGTACATCTTATATTACAATTTCAAATACATACTTTTAAGGTATCCGGAATGTCGTAGCCGAAACACGGTGTTCAGTAGAATGTTGGAATTACATATGAAAATATATGGTGTGCCCGACTAGAATAGCAAAAATCAAAATGGCTAGTTGTGGGGTCACGAGGAACAAGTGTAAAACGAACAATTTAGATTTTTACATAGAGACGGACACATAAAATCGACAAAGGCGTAAAACAATCAGCCGTCGATTAGAACAGTAATAATTGTCAATGGGTGCACAGTCCGTTTACTTTTGATATTATTTTAACAACAATCAACAAAATTTTAAGCGGGAACCATAAAACTATTGAAATAAAATAAAAAGAAATATCCTGTTCTCATGATTAACGTGTCATGGGATGGTAGATCGCGGGGTCGCGGGGATGACGCTACATAGTCTGTTTGAGGTGGGGGTTAACCGTTTTCCTGTGAACTTATAAACATCTTTGGTTATATACCATGGTACAAAGAACAATAACACATGATGTTGATAGTTGGATGGGGATAGTTGGGTCCCGTGATAAGAGTTAGGCCCCGTGATAAAAAATTATAGCTGATAATTCTAATCAAGAGTTTGAATTCTAACCTCAAATAAAAAAATTACAAATCAATACTAACCATCAGGTATTGTAAATAGTTCCAGTACGATTTTTGAGTATATGAATTTCTCACACTGGTCCAAGACCAGATACATTATTTATCCGTAATTTATTCGTCAGTCGAAATTATAGAATGACCGTTATTTAACCGATATATAACGATATTAAGTACCACAGTCTTATGACTGTGCACCGAGGCTGTTTTCCACAGTTTACTGGGTGTTGTTTGGTGACTCCGCTTCGCTCCGCAAATCAAAAATCTGCGGCTTGCTGTGCAACGTGGGGGCATTTAAGCTTGATAATCGATTTGCTGTGCAATGAGGGCACATTTCATTTTTCAAAGTTTTGGGAAAATTTGGGATTAAATGGATTGGGAATTTTAATTTTTCTAAGTTGGTAACTTGCTTTTTCGCTCGGTACCAATTTCCATGAAATTTTTGATAATTTTTTTTTCTCATCTCGAGCTGTTATCTCAGGGACCCAACTGCACGAGGCTCGACGTAGTAACCCACCCAAAACATCACACTATCACAGTGGTTAACATAGATAGCCGATAGCATAGCCGGGCGCCGGCTGCCAGCATGGCGGCATCACTGCATTTCAGTCTGTGACCGGCTCAGATAAATATTTAATATATGGATGAAATGAAGTACATGGGTTTTTTTTTTTATTTCTTACCACCTACTCTAATAGAGCTCAGCTATGGAACTTACAACAACGATTAGAATCAATGTCCAACCTTTATTCCATGTATTGCAATATTTTATGGCCAATGCAGGTCCGTATGACCGTATATTTCATTGAGGCCAACATTATTTCGATCGAGGCCGGAATTCTTCATCGGTTATCATTTATACTCATAACAATTAACTTTTTTTAGATTCTGAACGAAGTGAAGAAGCTTATATATTTACTATGATATTTATTTATTTTTTTATTTTTTTCTTCTGTAAACACTTTTTCATATAGAAATACTTGTCCAAAAGTTTCGATTAGTATCTGTATAGATCAACGTTTCCCAACCTATGGGTCGCGACCCAAAATTGGGTCGCCAAATATTTTTAATAGGTCGCTGCTCATTAACAAAAAAGGAATACAATAAAGAGAAAATATCTAAATAAATAATAAAAATATAAATAACTAAATATACAAAAACTAATAACAATAAATTTAAAATATTTGTGACGAAACGTTTTGTTATTTTTTAGTGCAATACGGCAATCAATTTAGCTAATTTCTTATTACTACTACTACTACTACTACTATGAGCAATATCATTAATTCTATCGTTTTACCTATTTAATATTTTGTCAATTTGTTTTTATTTATAGTTGATTCTGAATTATAAATATTTTAATTCTAAGATTATTTTAGATACTGAACGTAGTAAAGAAGCTTATGTTTTTACAATGATGTTTATCTTTAGATTCTGAACGAAGTGAAGAAGCTTATGATTTTACAATGATTTTTTTTTTCTCTTTCTAGAAACACTTTTTCGTATAGAAATACTGGACCAAAAGTTTCGATCAATATCTCTAAAGAACCGGAATCATACCCAGATGATACTTTAGAGAGGTCATTTTTCCAATTTCTCAACACTTTTTCCAAGCGCGGTGAAAATATGTCGAAAAATTAACGAAAAACGGCAAAATTTGCAGTTAACGGCATTTTCGTAAAATTGAAAATTTATTTTTACCATAACTTCTAAAATAATGCAGCTAGAGACTTGAAATTTTCACCAACCACTAAAAATATATACGAAAATGTGTCATAAAAATTTCAAAAAGATTTGATCAATTTTGAGTTAAGTACGGCATTTTGAAAATTTCGGAAATATCTCGTTTTTTGTTAGTTTTTATGCAATTAAATTTTTGATTTTTGATATTAATACTTGAAAATTTAATATTATCTCACTGACATATAGGTATGTCTACTTGACCTGAAAAAATCTCAAAAACCGTTAGTCATTTTTTTTTTTTTATAACCGTTTGAAGTTAGAATTTCGACTGAATTCGTTAGTTATTTCTAACAAATTAAATACTAAAGGTGCCTTACCCCAAAGCCACAATAAAACAAATAAATAAATATACATATACAGGGTGATTTTTTAAGTGTGCTCACCCCATTTTTGGCCGTAAAAATGCAAAATTTGGGATTTTTTTTTTCGGAATGTTCAAGTTACTATAAAATCAATATTTTCCATAACTCATTTTTTTCATGTCACCTTAAGGGTGTCCTGTGAAGATACAAACTTTCTTTTTTCAAATGGCTACCCCCTATTTTAATTACGGAATTATATTCGGGTTATTTTTCTGTGAATTTTGATGTATTGAAATTAAAATTTGAACGAGTAGTTTTTGAATTATTCAAATTTAAATATTAAAGAAAATTGTCACTTAGGTGTATATTTTAATTTATTCTTAATAGGTTAATGAGATAAGATGACCTGACTAATTAATATTTTGTAAATGTAAAATTTAATCTCGTACACATGACATGATATCTATGAACATTTTTTTACTAATTATTTCTGATTAAAGGTTAATTGAGTAGATTTATAATAATTAGGAACTAGTATAACCATTGATTATGAATAGTATTTTATAAATAGTACTATTCATAATTAATGGGGTAACTAAATATGTGCCCAAGTGACAATTTTTCTTAATATTTAAACTGCAGTCAAATTTAATTTAAATTTTTCTTTATAGGTATGTATGATTATGCGAATTAAGTTATTAAACTCTATAAATATAAATATATATATTTATTTATTTATTTTTATGTTTTATAGTGGCTTTGGGTTTAAGAGTGACACTTGAAAAAGCTTTGGTTTCCAAAAGTCTTCCTGTGGTCTGGAATACCAAGTATAACAGAATAATATTTTGACCCTCTAACTCAATTTAATCCTTTTCCTCTTGTTGATTTTCCAAGAAGTGAAATAATTTTGTTTTAAAGTTGTGGTGAAAAATAACTAATAATGTTATTTTAGAGTTAACTCTTTCAATTTGCTTTGCTAATAAAGGAATATAATAAACTAACAGTTCAATTAAACTAAAAAATACTCCATAACTAGGTTCCCCAATTTTTTCTGGAGTATCTCTAAGAGCTACATTTTTTTTAGCGCATAATATAACTACGACAAATAAAATTTTCAAAATAAAACTCCATTTTTCTTTTTCAGTTTTTATTACATTCTATAAAGTGCAATCAATAGCCTTTTTTTCTAATCCTTTCCATTTTTACACATTCTTTATGTCTTATAAGTAGAATTTTTTCATGGTCAGAGATTTTTGGATTTAATATTTTCCAATTATTAAAACCTAATGTAATATTTCAAAATTGTTGTGTTTTTTCTGTGAAAAACAAGGCACATGGAAAATAAAATAGCACATTTTTTGTTTACTATAAAGTAACCAAGTACACTGTAAGTGTAATGCAGTATGATACCTTGAATTTTAATTATTATATTTCATATTATTAGCATTCATTCCAATAAAAACATCTCCAGTGATTGCAAGTCCCTTTGAAGTTTAATCGTATTATTACTGTTAATAATGTTTAAAAACCATTTACCAAAAACTAGTTACATTTTTTTTTCACCAACAATTTTAGATAAAAAGGACTTCCCGAAGTCAATAGTGCACAGGGACTCTATTTCCTTAATCAGCCTCCCTCCCTTGGAAGATGGACAGGATACGCCTCTGTATTTTGGAGATTTTATAATAAACATTACAGGCGTAAGTATTTGAGTATTTGGATTATATTAGGTACATGATATAAGTAATGATGTCTGTTCTGTTTGTTATGCAAATAAAATCTTTACATTGGAGGCATGAGCTGAATATATTTTATGCTGAGTTGTGTTTATATAATTATTAAACTATTTAAAATATGTGAATTACCTAGTAGTTTTTAGTTAAAACACATACAAGTTAATTGTTATTTTGCAATAATCAATTTGGAAAATAAATTTTATGGTAACAATCATGGTATGTGTGACTAATGATGTAATATTTTCACTTTTAAATCAGTTTTGTACATTCTCTATTAGCGCCCTGGGCGAAACCGCCATTAGGCGCCCAAGTCAAAAAAAAATATGTACATTATGTTTAGGGCCAACATTTGTATATTTTTATTGTGGGAGTTATTAGACTGTTTTATAATAAAAAAATGAGTTTGAAAAAACTATAATTAATTTTCTTATATTGTAAATTATTTATTTACATATTTAATAAAAGAATATTTCTTTAATTTATGTAATACCTCTGTACATTTCTATTAAGGTTATAATAATTCTTTGTAAACAATATTTTCTATTCTTTGATGAGGCACATATACTTATAGATTTTTTGCCTGGCTACCAATTAGAGACGCTTTGCAGTTATTTATTTTGATTAATAACTAATTATTTATTAACTTTATCGGACTAAATTTATGCCTAAAACCTGTAATCTCCTCTTTAATTAAAAAAACAAAACTGCATGACAATATTGAATCAGTATTTTCAAAGCCAACCCGTAACAATGCTTTCCACTGTTACTTGTTTTCGGTTATATATATATATATATAGATTAATTTATAGTATATTTATTAATTAATTATGAGTAGTATAACCACGATGTGTATGATGTGTTACGCTCAATATTGTACCAAATGATTTAAAAAGTAATGCGTATGTACATCTACATGCAATTTCTTATTAAATTATTGTACTTTCAAAGTGAATTATTAAAACACAAATTCGGTATGTTTTCTCAAAAATTTTTTAATTCCGTGAACCGTGTTTCTGTTATGCATTTTGGCATTCTGGGGAGCGCCAAAATTGTCGCGTGTTGTGTTGACTATGTGTGCATTTAAGGCGCTCTTTTATTTTTATTCAGTCGGTTCGTTAGATATTGTCAAATGTTTGTGGTATACGACTTCAGTGGCGGTTAAACATGACTTTCAAAACTAGTGAATTCTTAAATTAATTATTGTCTTATTATGTGTATAAAGCTATAAAAGTATAAATCTTGAATCGTGCTCATATTTGTTTTCTTTTATAAAATTAAAAATATAAATCCATGAAAAAATATACTTTAAAGGTCATATCCTTAAGCCCTGACGTCTGGCATATTGGTAACATTTGGAAAGTGTATAAAAATTCTACCAGGAGTGTTAAGATTTGTTATATCAAAAGTGTACCTTTTGAAATCGTCTTATCATAGTTCGGTGGGTAACCATACTATTTCAAATTGTGGGTCGAAGTGTCAAGTGCTGAAGTGCTATTAATATTTACGTGTATCGAGTTGAATACCATAGATATTATGTAATATATTCTATACCTTAACCGTATAAAATTAGATTCTGAGCGAAGTGATGTTTTTACAATGATGTTTATTATTTTTATTTTTTATGTAAACACTTTTTTGCATAGAAATACTTATCCAAAAGTCCCGAACAGCAACATTTTGAAACCAGATTTTCTTCTAGTTGGTACTTTAAAAAGGTAATTTTTTTTAATTTCTCAATTTTCTTTTGGAAAAAACTATCCAAAATTTGACAAAAAAGACTCGAAACTATCATTTGTTGAACCAAAAAAAAGAGAGAAATTAGATTTAAAATAGAAACTAACCTAAATAATATGTTATGTTATTGTACTTTTATATTTATTTAAATGTAATATTTATTTTAATATATTAATAAGATTTGTAAGATACATAAAAATATGTACATAGAAATAAATATACATATTTTGATTAATATTAATACTATGCATTACAATGAAAAATTGTATATTAATATCTATCTTAAATTAAATACTAATTATACATAAAATAGCCTTAAACATAAATTAAAAAAATTAAGTGCTCTTGTCAAGCTCTCAATCAAAAGGACCAACAATTGCATTATGCACAATACACTTTATCAAGCTCATTATGCTCAATGTATCAAATGAGTATTATACAATCATTAGTTATTCAGTTGAATTATATTTAGTTAATGTGTATTGTTATTGTCAATCAAAGAACTTTGGGTATTTATACTACTAAATGTACCTATATAGATTTTGTATTTTACTATCCTAAACGTTTTCAGAATTAAATTCCTTAGCAGCAGATACATTTTCAAACCTGAAAAGAAAGAAGAAGGTTACTCACAATATATAATAAAAATAACTATAATCTTTTTTTAAACTTGTACTTATTGCACATATTTGATTTCATAGAATTGTTTGATTCTTGGTACAAATATTCTCTTAAGCTGACAAATTTACTTGTATCATTGAACTCATTATCTTCAACATATGTAAAAACAAAAAAAATAGGTTATTTAATCGTATTTGTAGATAATATTATATACATAGTTTTAGTAAAATTCTTTATGTTTACTTTTTAAATTAATATTATTGTTTGGAGGTTGAATTGAATTGTTTTCTTCTGTGTCTATAACTCCATCATGATCTTGTACATTATCATTTTTCGGAAATTTAACTGATGGAATAATTGTTAAAATAGTGTTTTTAATTTTATTCAATCTCTGCAGCAATTGTTGAGCATTTTTTTCAATTTCTTCAGACATTTGATCAAAAGAAAACTCTGAAAATTTGTTATTTATTATCAAATCAATTAATATGTTGATAGGTACGTAAAATAAAGAAAAATTGATTATAAATTATGTACCATCATTCTCGCCTTCGATTAAATTTTCAGCTATTTCTAATAACCTCCTTTTTATTATCTTTTCATCAAAACCAGCCATGCTATGCTGTTCAACAAGATATTCCAATTGTCTCAAATTTTCGCCATTTATGTTACTGTTTGAAGAATTAGTTCTTTCTAAATTAATTAGAATTTTCTGTAACTCGTCTAATAGTTCGTCATTAATAGGATCATTTTGCGATACAATATCTAACATTCCACACAGAATTTCGCGTATTTCGTTGCGAGCTTCTTTTTTATTTTTCGTTATTCTTTGCTGAATCAATGGTCCCGGTTCTAATTCAAACGCGAATTCGCTGTAGGCCACATTAGGCACCAAATTACTAGAAAAAAAAAAATGTTATGAATAAAACATTATATTTAGGGAATTATCGATCTCCGTCCACCACACGTGCAATCAGTATCTATATAATATATATCATGCAGTCTAATTTTTTGTCAAACATGCTGATCAATTTCGTGATGTATTTTGCGCAAAACTATAATAAAATTTAAAATAGAAAATTTTTATATTTACATAATAAATAAATAAAATGTTTGAGTTTTTGAATACAATGTTAAAGAAAGAGTGAACTGATTCAAAGTAAACTTCATGATAAATTTAAATGTGTTTTTAGATTTCTTATTTGCGTCACTAGATCGTGACACTTGGAACGTTTAGCAAAATATGAGACTATAATGTTATGTTGAATGTGTGATAGACAGAGAAAACTATTATCGGATCGAATCGTCTTAATTTTTATTGTCTGTCAACATTCTTACCATACAGTTGTTTTATTATCGGGTTTAATTTGAATATTGGTTAATTTTTGAGTAACCAAGTCAGGTTTTACATCAACTCTAGGAGTTTTCTGTACTGTTAAGTTTTTTAATTTGTAATCGTTATTTTCTTCTTCACCGGGAAGTTTGGTATCATAATTCACATTCACAATACCAACATTATTTATAGAATTTTCTCTCGTTAAATCATTAAATTCAAAAACACTATCAATTTCACAATAATTGACTGTTTCACGTTCATTTTCATTAGATTCAGAAATATATACTCGATTCTCTTGACACTTGGACTTTGGTTTTGAAATTTTCGTTGATTTTTCGTTTTTTCCAATGATATTCTTATCCTATAATAAATTTGAAAACAAATATACAATATTAATATTATGTAATTATATTAATGACCCACAACAGAGGGTAAAAATAAATAACTCAAAAAATTCTTACTAATTGTTTTTTTGAAATGGTTTGAGATCCTCTTGAGACTTTTAACTGTTCAGTTATATTTCTGTACACAGATAAATGAAATAATTATTTGAAACGCACGTTTATATGTACAGTAAACTCTCGTTATGTTGAATCTAAGGGGAGATAGAAAAGATGTCGAGAAAATCGAGACACTGAGTTTTATTTCAAGGAGATTTCAATTTAATTCAGATATCAACATTCGACATATCAAGAGTACTGTATCAATAAATTTGTGTATTTTTATAATGATAATTTATTAAGATCGTTTAATGTAATATATAATATACCTATATGCTAAAATGTAATTTTGAATGTATTTATTTGCGGTACACCGATTATTTTTACATTCCGAATAGAGCAAAGAAGCTAATGTTTTTAAAATAATGTTTATTTTTTTTTCTGTGTGCACGTTTTAAATATAGATATACTTGTCTAAAAGTTTTGATCAACAACTTTTTAAATCAGAATTTACCTCTAAAAGGTAAACTTGTCATTTTTTAATAATAAATAATTTTTTTTATACACCTACATCATAAACGAAAAATGAAAATTGATTTTTCATATATTTCCAACACCTAATGAATATTTCATAAATAATTAGAATGAAATATGAACGTCATATTAAAATTAATTAAAAAGGTTCTAATTATCGGAAATCAACATTAATTGATTATAATATAATATTAGTACTAATATTATTTATCGTGTCGTCTCCAGACTCCAGTCAGTCATGGTTGAAAAAAGTGCAAAATATTTAGTTTACCGAGTAAGATTCAAACCTGGTTCTGTTTTTTTCAACTGACGCCTTAAACAGTACACCACAAAAATAGCGTTATCCCGGAAAACCGAACGGGACGATTTTTGTCCCGTTTTTAGAAAATTGTTCCGTTTTTATCCCGTTATTTCGTATATTGTATTATTATTTATATTTATATATTATATTTATAAGGTATAGTCATATTATTTATTGTAAAAAAAATATGAATTTATGAAATAAATATAAAACAGATTTATGTAAACCAAAGTTATAAATAACAGATAATAGTTTTCGTGAACTGAATGTCGAGTACAACCGATGCCAACGATGAATACAATTAGCGATAAGCAAAGCTTATCGAACCAAAAAGAATAATAATATTTTGACCAATTGTTTTCAAACTCAAAATGCAAAGGAATGCATACATACTAAGAATTTATTAAAATATTAAGTTAATTAGAAAATATTGTGTATTATGTAACTGTAAAATATTAAAATGTTTTCGAAAAAATCGAAGATCTTTTCTTTTTGAGTTAACCTGAAATTGTTTGTCCCGTTTTTTTTTTTTTTTTTTTTATAAAAAAAATGGTCACCCTAAGCTATATTCAAAATGAGCTTTTATTCAGGTTTCAGGTAAGTTGTGTTCAGTGTGAATCTGAGCTTTCGACTCTCAAAAATGATAAGACGACAACCACTCAAGAGTGAATCCGAGAAGGAGGCATAAGATGATTCCTCCGTAGACTGATAAATTCTAGAATCACCAATTATTATAATTAGTGGGTTAGAAACAATTTTATACGAAAATTAAAACATTTTATAGTTTTTAATTTATAGGCTTATGTCTATAGCTATCTAGGAATACTTCTAAAATTGAAGCTTTAATGCGTAGGCATTTGATAAAACGGTACACAACCTTTTAGCTATGTCGTCACTAGCAGTATCTTCGGATTGGTTCCTTGGTAATACAGTTTTGTTATTTAACTTTTTTAAATACAAATCGGGTTTTCTGGCCGTTTTTTCGGTTTTGTTATTCAACATAAATGCAACGCTTTTCTTGTTCGTATCGTTATCTACATTACTATTTGTACTACACTGGCATCCCTAGAAAATTATTTACAGTAAGTTTACGTTTTATTAATTACTTGGACTGATTACTATGAAAGCACGTACTGTGATTTCTGAAAACATATCAACTGGATTTGTGGAAGCCATACTGCTATTAGTTATCGCCTTTGGTAAGTTTGTTACTGAAAAATTGTGGCTGAAACAAAAAAAGAATACAAGTATGTATTATGTTGTACCTACAGTATAGTTTGATATTAAAACAAAATCGTCTATCTAATTCTTAACGAATTGGTTTTTTTTTTTTTTTTTTTTTCATGATATTAGAATATACACTTTTAAACTTTAATATTACATTGATAATAAATAAAATTACAAATTATACCTAGAGTTCCCCGATTTTCTGTAAATGTACAACTTGTTCCTTTATACACTGGTATTTGGTACTAAATATATTATGAGGAAAATATATCAGGTACGCAGGGAATCTTCCCATTTAGGAAATTATAATTCTTTATGTAAAAACACTCAATACTCAATAAAGACAGAGAATGATATTATGTTGTCATTCGTTAGGCATGTTTATTTTATATTTTATTATATTTTGTTCATATCACTGGTACTATTTATTACTGGTAATACACACTATTGTAGTGTTTATTAAACGTACGTTCGATACCCGTATTTAAAATTCCTAGTTATCAATTTATTATTAGGCGTGTTCTTGTCTCATCTTAAATCGTCGGATGACGAATATATTTTATAAATTAAAAAAATCTCAGAATTTTATTTTCGTTATATACGATCGTTAATTATGTGGAGTAGCATAATATTATATACATTCAGGGGATTTGGGAAAGTTATACGCCATATTAAAAATATTTGAAAATAAAATCAAGGGAGGGGGGGGCCCGAACTGTATAAAATAATGTCCAAATGTAAACGTAGATAATAAAAATATGGATAGGACATAAACGTCTTATCAGCGGTCTTCAAGTGTTATGAAATCAAGACCTTTTGTTTACAATGTGATTGGTGATACCAGTGCTGAATGTACCACGAAGAAACAAAATAATTTAATAAAATAAAATTTTCACTGTTTAATTAGAATATGTTAAAATTGCAAAACAAATAAATCAAAAAGAGTCGATAACAGTGGCGCACAGTAAAATTTTCACAGGGGTGTCGAAAATATAAAATCTTAGGAAATCATCCCAATTTCTTAGATAAAATTTGAGTATGAACATGATAAAAATTTTGTTTTTATTATATATATATTTTTTTTAAGATGCTATAAATAATGAACAATATATTATATGTATAAAAATAAGTTCCAAGTCCACCCAGAACCACCCCCCTATTTTCATGGGGGTGTCGTCAATCGACACCCCTGAATCCCTTGATGTGCGCCACTGGTCGGTAATAGTATAATAAAAACGGTATTTTGCCGATTTAAATAACATTCAAACGTAAACAAACGGCCTCAATTTCTTATCGTGTTCAGGACTGCAACATAATATTATAGTCTTAGTGACCTCAATTGGATAATAATATGTCCCATCCGTGTTTTTTTTATATTTTATCCATGCGTATTGCACACGAGTACATGACATTATTGTTATTATTATTATTTAGTATCTCTAGCGTGCGCGCGAAGGTCGAGTGACGTAGTCGCGTCGTCTTGCTGTTTTACAAGATCACGACGAGTAGCAGCAAGCAGTGACATACCGGCACGAAATACGCGCTTTGCGAGTAGTAAGTTTCACGCCGCCGCCGCCGCGCACGCACGAGAGAGACCGATGAACTCACCGGCGCGGCGGCGGCGACGGGCTTGCAACCGCGTGTCCGCGCCGCGCCGGCTTGACCTCCACACGCCGCCGCCGATCAATAGAATTAAATGTGCGTACTACGGGCGGCACGACGAGACCGCCGTTTTTCTTTTTTCGCTTTTTTTTTTACCCGCGCGCGCGTATATTATACACACGAGACGACGATCTATACCGCGGCGGCGGCGGCGACCGATGACGTCACACCCGCCGCGCGATATGCTACTACGCGTTCAAGCAGCCATCACCTTTGCGCACGCGCGCGCGCGAACGGTTATGTTACGTTTTACCCACATGATAATATAGCACTAAATCAGTGTTTTCCAATCAGGGGGGCGCGCCCCCTTTGGGAGGCGTGCACACATTGTTGGGGAGGCGCAAGCAGTGTTCAAAAAAGTAAGAATTTCAATTAATGTATAGAAAAAAATAAAAATCCATAGGAGAGGGGGGCGTGAGATTTTCAAAAATCTATGAAAGGGGGCGTAGAATACAAAGGGTTAGGAACCAATGCACTAAATGAACATAGTGTTGCGAATAAACACGTATAAATATTACAACACTAGCCACAGTGCAATGGCCCGACGGCGGCGATGCGTTGCAAACTCTGTTTAAACGGGGGTGGCAGGGGGCGAAAGGAGCATATTTCGCTCCGGGCGGAAGTTTTGAGGGGGCGGTATAAATTGTTTAGATAATATCTGTACGTCTCTTCTATTCAAATGCTTACGGGGGGAGGGGGAGGGAGAAACTATTAACTTATTATATTATTCGCTCAACTCAAACTCAGTCTGAAGTCTACCTGTCTTAAATACGGCGAAGTTTATAATTTTTTTTTTTAAATCTTAATTCCAATAATAGCTATTATCCGAGCGAAGCGACGAAAATTCTTTGGAAGTTATTTATACTTACATATATATTTTATCAATAGGACTAGGGGCGTAAAATAATATTGTTGCCCCCTATGTATTAACTTCTAATGCACCCCTGGATGGGGGTGGCCCGGGTTCGACAGGGATTTTTTGGTTTCGGAACTCACGTCCCCCTATCCCCCCCTCGATGTTCTTCGGACATCGGGGGACATCATTTCGTATACCGATTTCAAACTTACACGCAGTGATGTACCGGAAAATTTGACTCTATACGTATATAGTTCATACGTTTTTGAAGAATGTTCACAATACGCTGAAGTAGGTTAAAACAGAAGGAAAAAAACTGAAAACATTAGTTACGTTTATTGTATAAAGCAATCGAATATTTTGTACTTCAGGCCAGTTTTTGATGAAAATATGGCATCATATTTTATAATTTAAACGTATTGTTTCGGATTCCTAAAAATTTTATCTGGCAACACTAGTTTAAATTATTGTAAATTTTTTTGTACTCTTCACAACCAATAAGCAAGGAAATAATTGAATGATCGGCTTACTTTGTTTATAGTCCGTTATTGATACAACGTAATGATACAATTGTCTTGTATAAACTGAAGCTCTACTCAGAATCATTTTATTGAAGAAATGATTAATATTATCCTTCCTTTAAAATTTAACACACCCACCGAATATCACCCGAAGAGCGAAGAATACCCATGGTGCGATTGGTGTGAAGTATGTCCGGTTTTTTTTTACAACTTTCTACGCGGGGAATTGAACCCTAAAGTCCTCCGGGTTCGGGTGCGTAATTATAAGACAAAATTCTTATCGTGTTCGATTTGATACCCAAAAAATAGGAATTAGACCCTAAGCGAATAAAAATTATTTAATCAAAGGCCATATAATATCTGTTGAGTTTTTAAATCAATGTAAAAAGAAAAGAAACCACGTATATTAGCCGTTTATAGATTATCGCGAGTATAACAACGATTATACATGCCAGCCCAATACTTTTAAACTTGTAATGTATATTTGTAATAAATTATGGTTGATAACAATATATGACACACTACCGTCGACAACAATCGAACACGGTGTATTTTCAATTAATTATTATATGTCGCTCTATAAACAAACACGAAAAAAAAAAAAAAAAAAAAAACGTAATTTATAAAAAACGATTTTTTAATTTTTTTAATCAATTACCATTCTATCCGTCAGTATGCATCGAACTTTTACAATCTATTATAAGGAACATCGGGTAGTCCTTATAGTTTTGGCTCGTGTAATAGTCGATTGTGTTTTTGTTTACATTGGTACGCTTTTAAAATATATTTTTAAATTTGTTTATTCAATCTCAAAAAAAAAAATACGAATTAATTATTATTTGTTTATTAATAGAATAAAGGAGTACGTTATTATTTAGACTACGACATGGTCCACCTACAGTTGTTTACTATAAAATGAACTATATAGCAGTTACTATACGTATCCATTATATTAATCTACATTCTTTTTTACGAATGTTTGGATGACGAAAATTATATTATTATTGTCTTATTTTATTACAGATACGCAATATCGTCGTTATAATGAAATTCACGAGTCCTGGATCAAAAAAAACTTTCTAAGGGGGTTTCACAATAGGTACCCCAAATATTCGCAGCGGACGTCCAACGGAAAACATTCGCTCAAAATCAAACAGCTAAAATACTTAAATCGACGAGGGCGAATAATCGCTTAGACAGAAAGTTGTGAAGTTTGCAAGAAATCAAACAAGTTTAATTTTAAGCGAACATCCCCTCTGCGAGCGTGTCTAAATTAAACACATTGTTTTTATTGGCTTTATACGCGAGCGCGAATAATCGCCGCGGACGTTCTCTGAATCTTCGCGTCCAACGAATAATCGCTATTAGCGAAAACAAATACAACGAGCGGTTAAAATTTATCGTACGCGTTCGCCCGGCGAACATATTCATTGTGTGAACTATGTGTGAAACCACCGCTTTAGGGGTTTATTGATGATAATCGATTTACACCTCCGTCTTAGCGTAATTTTTGATAGAATATATTCCCTCGTTTTCTTACAAACATTATACTAATGCGATGTAATCCTATGATCATTTAGTCATATCTAGAGTACGGATTTTAAAGCAATAAAAAACTAAAAAAAAAACATTTAAAATAAAGCAATAAAGCTCAACAAATCTTCGAAAAAGCATTAAAAATGGAGTTTATGATAAAAAAATATACATATTAATTACGAAAAACGGTATTATAATTATTTATTAGTTTATTAAATTATAAGAAAATCATCATGCTCTTCTTTTTCTTCCACAGTTATTTGTCTGTGAATTAGATTTATTCTTTTTAAGATACCTGATTTATCAAAATTTGTTAAAAAATAGTTACAAAATGATCATCGGATTTACATTGGGCAATTAAATGTATTTTGAAGTTTTCAAAAAAAAAATCTCCTTAAACTGAGAATTAATCTTTCAAATACGTTTATTTAAAATACATTTTCAAAAATGTAACTTATAAGCAAAAAAACGTACCGAAAATACCCCAAAAAGCATTTAAAATACAAAAAAAGCAAATAAAAGCAAAATAAAATGTCGCAAATTTTATTCCAAATGGTATAAATCGAATTTATAGCTGACGTAGTTTCGTTTTAGAGCGATAGAAAAAAAAAGCAAATGCGTTCAAAATCCGCACTCTAGTCATACCTATAGACCATTTATGAAAAAAAAAAAAAAAAAAAATCGATAACAGAACACGTAATATTACATAGCATTGTTAATAATGCGACGTCGAGTTTTTATTTGTGCTTTTTTTTTTTATATGTCAAGTGGGTAGTTGCGTCAGTTAAAACCGTATTTCGTCGATCGATTTGATTGTTTAAAGACTGGTATAATACCACATCTGTTACATTGTCAGAAAGTACACGTCATCGCCTGCAGACAATGAACGCGCGTTTCGTTATTTAAGGCGATCAGTGTATGCAATTTTTGTACGTCGGTGTGTAGGAATCGAATAATGCGTATGAACGTTATGATCGTGTCGCGATCCCCTATCCGGGGCAACGTTTCGCCGAAATAACGTTTATAATAAACAAAAACGACCGTGAACTTAGAGATTTAACGGAAACAATTATTATTATTTGTTTGAGATGATTTTTTTACGTTTAAAAATATGCCATATAAACCGTTGTGTAGGAAATGACGTGGTAATATTCCTTGCTGAAAAATCGACAATAATATTTCTGAGATCGTTAGGCGTCGAAAACAAAATTTTTTAATTCGAGAAAATTCGATCAGAAATATCTATTATTATTATTTGTTTTTATTTATGATTAATATTGCAGATTATGCTGTGCCCCCATATATCATACTGCAGGTGTACGTATTTATTAAAAATCTTCGTACCAGATATAGTCTGGTTCAGAGGCGGCGGTCATATTGTGGCTCGCGAGCCGCACGCGGCTCTTGTTGTGGTTTTGCATGTGGCTCTCATTCTATTTTCAAAAAAATAATAATAATCTTATTTTATAATATAAAATTTTTTTTTTTTTATTCGTCACGATTTTAAATTTAAAAACTATGGCTTACTAGTGTATAAAGTTTGAATTTGTATTGACATTGTACAAATAACTGTTTCAGCATAATAAAGTCAAACGTGTATTATTACCCCCAGTGGGCGGTGAATATGTTTTGGGCGACAGGTTGGTGTGTATTGAGCATAATAATATATATTTACATTAAAACTAAAATAATATATTGAAGAAAAATAAAAAATGAAATACAGATACTCAGCTGAACGTCGCTCCATGACATATCTGTAATTGTGTTTTTTCTGAATGTTTTCAATAAACGTCGAAACAGCAGATTAACAAGAATTGATTGAACATAATGAACTAATGAGATATGAAAAGCCAGCTCATAGTTATGAATACCAATTACAGACATGTATTTTCTATTATAAGTTTTCAGTTATACACTTTTCAAATAACACACCATTTTTATTTATTTATTAAGGGAGGGGGGCGTTGAAAAATATTTTGCTCTTCAGGGGGGGGGGTGCTGACTTTGAAAAGGTTGAGATGCACTGATCTAGATAATATTTAGTTAAAGTTTGCTTAACACCCGCGGTGGTAACACGGGGCCCCGCGGATAACATTGAAATACTACTATCGTACTCCACACACCACCACGTGTGTAAACAACGTTTTGGAAATCGATAAAAACGTTAAATCAAGTCATCCAGTCCGCCGGAGGGGTACAGTCGCCCGGACATTCCGCGTTTTCCTGCTCCGCCTCCGACTCCGCCGCGTCGTAGTATTGATCTTGGCACGAGACGACGTCCCTGCGCGGTGCGCCCTTGTCTCGGCGGCGCGTTACGTTCTTTCCCCCTCCCCCGCGAGACAAAAGCGGCGAATTCCCACTTGTTATAAAATAATCATTATTACTACTACTGCTGCTGCTGCTATGCGAGACATTTTGGACGAGGGCGACCGCGATAAGTCAATAATTTCGAAACAAAACAAACCTGCATAACACGAAATTTCCGTCGGTAAAACGCGAGCTTTATCGATTATATTATTATACAGTCAAATTTGCTTATAACGATTTTCAACCTAGGGACCTAGAGGCAATCGGATCGTTATAACCGCCGAACTTCGTTATATCCGGATCATAAAAAATGTAACTTGATTTTTTTTTGAAAAATTGATTTATTCAACAAATTTTTTACTTTATAATTTTATTTAGGATTACATATTTTATCATTTAAGGTATTTATAATTTTTAATCAAAGTACATATTATAATATTATATAGTCTATGTTTACGATTTGTTTGAAAAATAATACATTATAGCGGTTTGTTTATAATTTTGGTTTGTTTAATGATGCCACTGATACTTCTGTCACTGTTTACCGAAACAAAAGTATACGCACCTGATCAATATAAAAAAATACATTTCCGAAATTGAGAGTACTTTAAATACGATTTTATAAGTGAAGCACAAAGAATTATCGCTTTCAAACAAAATCAAATTTTCTTCAAAATGTACATATTATTATTAATCGTTATAGGCGATTATAAAAACCAATTTTCGTTTCAAAATAACATCACTATATCCGGATTATCGTCATAACCAACATCGTTGTATCCGAATAATAGTACTACACATAACATATAAAACCAACCAAATACATTGCTTGGAATTGCATAAGCGAATTCGACTGTATAACGGGGCAAATAGGGTTTTTTTTTTAAAAATTGTAATTCCCCTACTCGAAAGCTGGTTTCAAAAAGAAATCGTGGTAAAGATAACTAAGAAGTTATCGCATATTTTTGTCTATGTCTTACGTTTACAGTTATATATAGGTGAGCTAAACATCTATTTCACGATCCAGTGAGTTTATGTTTGTGGTTTTTTTCCATATTTTGATATTTTGATTTCTTTAACAAAATTGCGTGTTTATGATATTTTTTCGTGCACATATAAATGCGATTTTAGTCAAATAAATCGCACAAAACGAAAGTTGAATACGTAAACATAAATTTACAGGTGTGAAAAAAAATTGAATGAGACCTACCTATTCATAAAAAAACGTATATATTTTTTAATTTATAAACGTTGTATACGTTTAAAAAATATTCATTCGAACACTCGTCACCGCTCAGATGTTGAAAATACAATATATTATTTAGATTTTATAGGCAACAAATTTACTTTATTCGAGAGTACAGTACATTAATATTATTTTTATTTATTAATTATTATCTATCAGAATGTAAATTTATGTTAAAATTACTTAAAATCTCATTCCTAGTGATAACTATCCATTAGTATATTTGTTTTTTTAAGCATTATAATAATTCCCAAAATATGATTTTTATATGAAGAAGTTTAGGTTTTATCGAAAAAACCAAAAAATTCAACTGTCTACAGTTTGAATAAGACTCATACTGCAAGGGTCCGTATAACACATTTTGTTACATTTGAAGTGTAGAATTTCATTTTTCATTTGAAGTGTTGTATCCTGAAGTTTCCAAATTATTTTGTCGGCGATCATGTATAGACATTGAGTTTATGCTAAAAGATACCGCTGAATATTTCGGTCAAATAATCTTAGATGGAAATACTGTTTTAGGGAGTACCTAAATATTGAGTAAATTTAAAATTTTAAACATTTTCAGCACGCGCATACACAATATAACTTACTTTTTTTTTAAATTTAATTTTATGTATATAGATTCAGACTGACCACTTATTTTTTTAAATATAACTTTTTATCATAAGACGTTTTTTTTTTTTTTTTTTTTTTTATTACGATATTGATCAAGTTGGACAAAATATTAATTTACCCATAATCCGTTTTTAAAAAAATTTCAACCAAGTTGTTAATTATTAAAAATTCAGTTTAAAATTTTCTTTTTCAATAATGCTTAGTGTATTACTTTCATTTTTTTTTTTTTTTTAATCGGCATAATAGTTCTATTTAATTCATGGCGATTATTAGACCAAAGCTAATTTTTTTTTCTATATAAAAATAGTTAAATTAACAAAATATAATATTTTTTGTGTAACATGTGGATATTCAAAAGTAAATCAAAGACGTAAATGTAAATAGACACGTCTGTTCAAATAAATCATATTTATGTTTGTATAAATGCTTAAACAGGCACAACTGGCCCATACATAAATTCATTATTTTACTCTAAAATTATATGTTAAAAATACAATTATTGTTTTATTTTTTACACATCTAAACTGTTCACCCGTCTCCTCATTAATCGTTAATAATATTCAAGAGTGAAAAACTAAAATAAGATAAACCTGAGCCCCAGCTTACCCATTGAACACGCCACTGTTTAAACGGTTTACGCTGTGTTATTATTATTATTTTTCTTGAATTTCTAGTAAATATGTTTCATAAAACTCCTGCAAGCAATGTGCAACCAAGTTATCTTTATAAATGTGTTTTAAATTTTTAAGTTGTACTAATATTTACCTTAAATTCGGTGCTATATACAATTAGGCTTAACTTAAACACATTTTATTACCATACATGACCTATATCTAATATCGATAAAGATTTCGTTTTGAACGTATATGTACTTAAGAGAAAAAAAAAATAAAAGTTCTATAATTATTTTGGAGTAATTTCGCAGATATGAGTACCTACTCCAGTCATTGATATTGAAATTATATAAATTAATAAGTATACTGATGTATTGGCTGAAGACTATAACCACTTTTTAAACTGTTTTATAAAATTAAATTATATATCATTCAATAATATTGTACCTAACGAATTGACTACCATAGTCCATGAGTATCACAATATTATGTGGTATTAGCGTAGTTTGTGCATCCTAAGCTTTAGGCGTTTATTCTCATGTTTCACACACTTTGAGTACCAATATTTATACTCGCCACATTCGACTATTAAACTTTGGGGATCAATTTTTGTATTGATCTCTTTTTTTTTTTTTGCATTTACGTCACCGAGAACCATTTTTGATGTTTGATATTATTCTTGCAGAATTAAAAAAAAGAACAACTCATAGTCTGTATCAAAACCTGGCCAAAAATAACGAGGCGGGCATATCATGATCTGTGATCTTTTTTCGATACTCATGGCGTTTGTGGACAGTTCAACTCAATAAAAATGTAAAAAGTTTTTTGTTAAAATAAATTTTGGAATTTTGAAATGTTTTGAAGTTTGCGAATTTCATTACAACCCTCTAAAGTCTGAATGATATCGTTAAAACAGACCAGTAAACCGGATCTAACATAGATACGGCACGGTCGTTTATACCAGTGATCGCGAACAGTGGCGCAACTAGGATTTCTTCAAGGGGAATGTCCACCTATAAAATTCTACTAGGTATAATTTTTTAAATATAAAATTATAGTCAATGTTAATGGACGCTTTACAAGAATTCATTAAACAGAAATTCATGTAGCAAAATTTTACTGCCTTTTCTCTGAGTTAACATTCTCATAACGTTATTCGACAGTATGAATTTTTAAAGCATGTTTTAAGTTTCTCTAAAAATTAAAAAGGATTTTTCATCATAAATATGTTACAGGTAACTTTAAAATAAATGTTAACCTAACTACATTGTAGATACCTGGTAGATTGATTAACTTTGATAACGAAAATTTTATTAGACTTTAAACAACAATATTTATTTATTTTTCAATAGATATCTTATTTCTTGATTTCTACTATATCATAGTTCATTTATTGACAGTTATAATTTGTAATGGATGTTCTAACTCCTATTGGTAACCTATAATGCTGAATATTTTATAAAATAGTGTAATGTTGAAATATTATTATGTTTATTTTAACCATGATATATTTCTGAATAGAATAGAGGTTATAATTGTATAGTTAAAAGGATTTCTTTTAGATTCTGAACAAAGTGAAGAAGCTAGTGTTTTGACAATGATGTTTATTTTTTTTTTTTATTTTTTTTCTTTTTTTTTTCTGTTAACACTTTTTCGTATAGAAATACTTGTCCAAAAGTTTCGATCAATAACT
>JAIPRM010000251.1:0-66769 GCA_025469315.1 Stegophylla sp. TES_Ste_2020 | reverse complement strand
ATTTCTATACGAAAAAGTGTTCACAGAAAGATAAAAAAAAAGAAAAAAGAAAAAATAAACATCATTGTAAAATCATAAGCTTCTTCACTTCGTTCAGAATCTAAAATACGTACAAAAAAAAAAAAAAAAATTCCAAATACAAATACACATCAATGTAAAAACACTAGCTTCTTTGCACCACTCAGAATGCAAAAAAAAAGATCACTTTAACATTGATTTATCAAGATAAATATAATTACTCAAGATAAAACTTTTATTTATCTAAGATAAGATAAAATATAATTATTTCTTTAATTATCTAGATAAGATAAAATATAATTAATTATTTATCTAGATAATGCTCAACAATTCCTTTTAAGTACCAATGGAGTATCGAAGAAAAAGCTTTTAAAATAATTATTTACTCTATGCTTGTAATATTCTTTTCAGTAGCGTATACACAGGATTTTTAAATGAGAAGGCTATTATAATGGTTGATAAAAATGAAATGAAAATTAATCACTATATTAAAGATAACAATATTATTATAACTTTATTTTATTGATGGTACTCAATTTCCTTTAATACCATTCACTCACAGCAGATTCGGAAAGCATGTTTTTCCCAAGATTACACCTCTCAGTAATTTCGTATTAGATTTCCGATCATATGTTTTATGATAAAAGGTTCAAATTTACAACATATTTTGAATTTATATTTTAATTCCAAAATTAGTTGAAGCTGTTATATAATTTTAACGTACCTGATTTTAAGTCGAATCTTAGAATTATTATTTTAGATATGTCCCAAAATGACTAAAATCAATACTGTAAAATAATAACCTACACTTGAAGAATTACAAAAATAAAATATACGAAGAATAGTCTTATTGTCATTTATGATCTTCAGAAAAATTACAAGCATAAGACATTAGTGTGTTAAACAATTTCTACTCAAAAATTAAAAAAATTATTAAAATCCACCTAAAATTAACCATTAACTCTAAATCGAAAATAAAATTGAATGCAGAAAGTGGAGGGGGCTTTACTTCTTACTTCCCCTCCTCTTAGTACAATTTTATCGATTGCCTGTATTTTTGGGATGATAGAAGTCGATTGTGTGGTCCTACTAGACGTTTCATAATGAAACGGCACGCAACGTGTAACACGGCCAACACTACTGAAAATACCAATTTAATGCAATATAATTATTACTATTATATTTTTTATTCGACAATTAATATTCTGAGGATATACACGATCTCACGAATTTATTGAAATTATTGAAATCGTCTGCTCATTCTTGAAAGACAATAATTGCAGACATACGGAACTGGTTTGGATACCATCATAATATCTTGCGTCCGTGTCTGCTTCATACTAGTAAAATATCATATCGTACAAACTTGTCCGTCCGGGAAGACGTTCTCTTATCGCTCTTAGAAGCCCTTCGGCAATACTTTTATATTTATGTACGTACACACACACACACACACACACACACACACACATATATATTCCGTGTATACGGACCGGTGCAGTATCTGCGCCAAGTAGTACTTTATTACACGATACGTATTGGATACGTTACTCGGTGGACGATTTCTGACCGCGAGCTCGCGTCCGACCGTTTCGTAAGGCCACCCAAGGGTGCTTCGGCTCGGCGTGTAATATTTATTAACGAGAAGACAGTGTACGCGCGCTCGTACCCGTTTGATCACGACTCTCCGCTGCTCAAATTAGTCATTTTTTTTTTTTACCTCTCACAGGTGGATTTATGTGTTGACCACTTACACGCGTCGTTTAAACATTTTACCTTTGCTCCAACATGATAATAATAAAATAACGTACTATGATATACGCTTGCACCACACGTATACTATACGATATACCAATATAATAATAATTAATAATCATCATCACAATCGAATATAGACTCCCGACCGAGGTCATGGTATATAAAAACGTGGACTATAGCATATTATAATATAACGATATCAATAAATAATCGAGGAACAACAAAATATCTATAACAGTTAATATCTATGTGTAATAACTAAAGGATAGCTACTCTTAAGTATAATGTGAATGTAAGTAAATAATTGCAGACTGTTATGACTTTAATCATTTTAATCTGGGTCTTAAGACATACGACATTGTATACACCACACTTATTTAGAATACGAAAACTCACGATGATAACGTCACGCCTCTCCCTTCCTTTCTTGAAATAATACTTTTAACAATTTATTATAAGAATAAAATTAACTCGGACTGAAACTTTAATGATTTTATGAATTTCGGTTCCAATTTGATTTGAAAAAATTAAGATTCCGGTTCAAGTTCCGGTTCTTGCATTTCGATTTCGGTTCACGTTCTTGGAATAAAAAGAAATATGGTTATAGTAAAAAAAATGTAATATTAAAATAGATAATTCATAATTTGGTTAATTTAATTTTGAATTAACAAACAGTGGCCATACTATACCGAAAAATATGTCAATTATGCCGTGTTCTGAAATTTTATATAAGATTTTATCGAGTTTTTAGCTTATAATAACAAAAATTGAAAGTTGTAAATTTTAAATAAACCGAGATATTTCCAGAATTCTATATTTACCCAAACTAAAGAAACTAATTAAAAAAAAATAATAATAAAAAGTATTGTCTGTATTAAATTATTGTTAATAAGGGGTGAAAATTTAAAGTTTTTGGGACTATTTATTTTGAATTTACGACACAACTATTGAAATCTGCTACTTCAGGTAAATCTATGGCAGATTTTACTCAAATTTCAGATTTTAAGATTTTCTTTATTTTTGAAGATACTATTGAGAATTTCAAAAAATGACCTATTCATAGTACCATCCAGAGTCAAGTTGTTGGACTAAACTTCTGGATAAATTCTACTGCACAAAAAAGTGTTACAAACAAAAAAAAAAAGCCGGACATACTTCGCACGATGGGTGTTCTTCGCACGACGGGTGGGATTCTCTTGACGGGTGTATTGAATTTTAAGAAACGATAAATAATTTCTTCAATAAAACTATTCTGAACGAGGGAAGTAAATAATATAAAAAATAAATGAGAAAAAAAAATCTTAGAAAAACGTGCAAAAAATTTTTTTCACATTTTCAACATTTTCTTGTGCCAAAATTTTTGTTATATGATTTTCTATCTATGTTTAAATTTTTATATAGTTCGGATCAAAAAATTTTGTTTTCTGAGTCGTTTTTATCAAATTTTGGGTAGTTTTTCCAAAAAAAAAAAAAATTGAAGAATTAAGAAATCCAAAAAATGACCTCTTTAAAGTACAATATAGAGGCAAATCCGGTTTCAAAAAGTTACTGATTAAAACTTTTGGACAAGTATTTCCATACGAAAAGTTGTACACAGAAAAAAAAATAAAAAAATAAGCATCATTGTAAAATTAAGCTTCTTCACTTCATTCAGAATCTAAAAATCTGAGTAAAACCACTATAGTTTATTCTCACCACTCAAAATCTAAAATAATTCAATTACCTACATGAATTGAAAAATGTTAGACAACAGCATTCAAACTTTATAATATTACGATATTCTATGAACAGGTAAATCAATTTGGAATCAATGCTCGTCAAAGGTTCCAAATAATGATATAATACAATTACTTAAATATTGTAATACTTTAAAAACAAAATCTATTCTTTTATTTATCTATTCCTCAAATTTACTAAATATTTTTAATTTTTCATATTGTTAATTGGTCTCTGTTCTAATAAAATATGTTATTTTCGTAATTTCATTTTCACTGTATTATCCCTTGTGCAGTACCTAAATATCTCCATAGGAAGGAACCCTTACTTTCTATTCCAATTAAAAACCCCTGTACTAATTACTAAACTTTTAAGTCACTGCACTGAACTCATTGATTTATTTTCGTATTAATAAAATATTGCTGTTAGCCAATCAACTATATAGTCATTCGATTAATTTGTAATATCAAATCGATTGATCGCGATGTATTACACAAAAATAATATTTATTTTATATTACCCCTATTGGCAGGAAATACGAATTTTAATCGAATAATATTTTGGTATATCGGCGGTGGAAATTATTCGTTTGTGACCGTTTGCCGCACTAACACAGGCACACACACACGACTACATGAGCACTAACTTAAATCACCAAACAACGTCGGCTGCATTAGATGTTATTGTTATAGATTTCACGAACCACGCGTTTACTTTGTCTCGCATCCACCTGGACGCGTTTTTGTCGATTCACCGATGTACGAACATAGTGGCGGCGGCGCGTACACAGCGTATAATATTATATACATACACCTAAAACCATATATACACAGCACGTACCTACACACACACTTTTATTCGTCAACCACAATAATTTATCGACGTCGACAACGATCTCGACCAGTTTTTATTTCATCTCCTTTTTTTTTTTACTTATTTTCGATAGTTGCCACTGCGGCACGGCGCGGCAAACGCGCGCGCCGGTCAATGATAATAATTACAGCCGCGCCGGCGTTATACATCTATTATATATATTTATATACGTTCTTTAAGATTTATTGGACTTCGTGTCATTTTTATACCAACGCTCTCACACGTATACGCGCGTATATTGTATTTATGTGTGTGCGGACGCGCGTTTGTGCATTATACGTATTATAATACACATAATAATATACGTGTAGAAACGCGCGCGAGATGAATCGCGGGAGACGCTCGCGCACTCGTCGAATTGCCGAATCGCATTGTCCCACAGAGCGGCGAAGGGACCGCGGCAGGCGTAACACTGCCGAACTCAGTTGTTTATGACGGCATTCGGCACTTTGTCTACCGCCCCGCTTTCGTCATTTTTTTTTTTCTTTTTTTTTTTCTTTTCTTTCGCCGCGTGTGGGTCGTCGTCGTCGTCGTCGTCGTCGTCATCGTGGTCCGAGACGGTAGCGTGTCGAAACGACGGATGGCGCGAGCGGCCGCACCAATTCCGGCGGCGATGGTCGAATTGTTATTACTATTATTATTATTATTAGGTATATTTGTTCTCTCGTCGTCGTCGCGGTCACCGGCGCATTATTTGCCATACATTATGTTATATGCATTATTATTATGCGCTCGCGGAACACAAAAGCCCAGTTCGATTTCCTTCTTTTTTTTTTTTCACGGTCCGCAGACGTATTATACCCCCCACACGTTTCCCGGTATTACACGCGAACTCGGTGTTCTCGCTGTACATTCGCGCTCGGTACAACACAATATAATGCGTATCTATACCCATAATACCAATACTCGCATAGACGCACAACGTAGACTCTCAATACGAAAGATATATATATATATATATACATTGGGCCCCCCACCCCATTTTACACGACAATTGATAATATCGCCCGTACAATATATAATGTATACGATATAATATAATAATATTATATACGCTCCGTGACCGGCAACCCGTGTGTGAAGTGTATTCCGGTCGCACTCCTCCGCCGTTGTCGGTGACATATTTGTGTGCGTGTGTTATGTAGATACTATATGATATTATACACGGGGACGACGTTGTATGCGTGTGTGTGTGTCCGCTTTTTAGGGTGTGGGGGTTGAGGTGGAGGGGTAGAAAAAACTAGTCACAGGACGAGCGCGCTGGCATGCGCGCGGTGGCATGAGCACACATACACAATAAAACACACTGCACTCGTCCGGAGGAAGAAGAAGAAGAAGAAGAAGAAGAGACGTTATGAATAATAATAAAAGGATCCTGCGGGAATATACATATTATTATACACATATAATATATAAATATGAGTATAAAGGTGATATTGACGAGTGAGAGGGAGAGGTGGTGGGAGGGTGCGTCGTCGACGGTGGTATAATAATATATATTACGAAGCGGTTGCGGAACGGGCGTGTGTGTGTGTGTGAGGGGGGGGGAAATTAGATAGTCCTTTTAACAGTCGAAGGATTAGTATTGATCGAAATACATTTACGTTATTAACAACAGCGGCGGTATCGCGCGCGAGCTCTCCGCGCACGCATTGTGGACGCCCATTGTCAAAAATTCGTACACGTATAGCGTATAAATACTGAAAAGAGCGAACCCGATCGTTTACTCGCGCAGCTGCAGCAGCAGCCGTAGCAGCCGCGGCGACGGCGACGACCGCGGTGACGACGACGGCGACGACGACGACGACGACGACTACGACTACGATAGTATATAAACAGTATGTGTGTGTGTACCTCGAGTTATTCAAAACGCCTTGATACGCGCGGACCTCCTACCATCCTTTTGTTAAAAATTGTTCCCCGGCCGCGTATGCACGCTTATTGTGGGGATTTATTATTATTATTATATTATTTCGGAGCTCTCCGTTCACTCTCTCGCCCCAGCTCTTCCGTTTCACGTACCCCACTCACTCACCAGCACGCCCAAGTGTGTATTATATATTATATTATTATTATTATTATTATTATTATTATTATATACGCGGGCGCGCGCGAGCTCGCACACAAACACGCGCGTTTTTGTACCTACATATTATAATATTATATACAATAATAATAATAATAATATGTACGTGTATACACGCGGACTAATCCGTATTGATCAGTGTAACTGTCGACAACTTAACGTTGTCGACGGGTAGGCAGATACATGTACGTACGGTATACACCGCACGCTACCCGGCATCATCAATGTCGATGCGCCGCGTACTATCAGAGTACACACGTCGGCGGCGGCGCTCCATTCAACCGACGACGCGACGTGTTCCCTCCGGTGCTGCTGGCCCCGCGATGTCAACAACGGGCTGTCCCGCCGAATATAATAATAATAATAATAATAATAATATTACGTTATCGTGCCCCAATGTATGACAACACTACGCGTGTAATATATATTGTAAATATATTATAATGTAATATAGTCGTTGCCCGTCATCATTGGCGTGCACGAGGCTAGTGGTGATAAACGTCGGAAAATGTATGCCCGTATGAAGTAAAATGTACTAGAACTCCTGAATATTAGTAAATAAGTACCAAAACTCTTTCCTCACTCTTATCGTATTCAGTTCGTATCGGATTGTATTTTCGTACATCAGGTTTACATAGCAGAAAATTGGTTTTGTAATTAAAATTTGTGCGATTGTCCGTCGATTAATGACGTACGTATGCCGTTAAGTATACCAAGTTACGTATATATCGTGTATGATGTTATATATATATATATACATCTTTATTATAATCTTATTAATATAGTTATCATGATCACGTTAATATCATCACGCCTGATGATAATAAAAACTAAGTAATTTTTCTAAAAAAAAATTATACAAAACACAATTATACATCTTAAAATACTAGTACCTATGATACTATGCGGCTTTGTATGCAGAATCGGATTGTTCTGTCATCAAGAAATTAAGAAAATCTCAAAAAGTCATTCAAAATTTAAGCATAGAAAATATTTGTTGGGATTAAGTTCTTTTGAAATTTTTTTTAAATTCCTTAGCTATTTGAAATAGATATTTCAAAAAAATACATTGCACTATATACTTGGTTAAGTTAACCAGCAAAAAATTAAAATCTCAAACGGTTCATTCGTTCTTATCTACGGACCTATGTGTGTGTGCAACTCGTATCGTGTGTCATTGCTGACGAAGGGGTTGACAAAATGCTCGTGATATACTATACAGTATTATTATGATTATTATTATAATGAGAATAATAAGCAGTGTACTATTCTAAGTTTACACCTCCAACTAATTTTCTTCAGGGAGCGGGTTCAGGTTATGAATGTTTAAAATTTGGAAGTAAAAAAGAACTTAATCCAAAACATTCTACATTCTCTAAAAACTATGGAATTTTAAATGCTTATACAACAAAACAAATATATATAATGAATCAATTTATTCTATTTATTTATTAAATACGCAAATACATCAAGTCCCGGATTATGTATATATATGTATACTGGTTACTGGGTGGTTCATTTTTCGTCCACTTTTTGGTCGTTAAAAGGGAACCATCATTTGGATTTTTTTTTTTGGATTCTACTTTTTTATAAAAACTATGTCTTTCGTTATTTTTTTTTTTGTCACAATTGCATTAAAATAATTAATTTTTGATACAAGTAGATGCGGTGGAAAATTGGCCACTATCCGTCCAGCGGGAAGAAAAGACAACTTTTCCATCCACGAGTGGAAAGTTACTTTACAGCCCGCTACATGAAAAAAAAAGTTATCCAAGGATCATTTTGTAAATATTTGAGGTAGAGCAGTAACCTTACTTTACAGCCCGATAGCATCGAAAAATAAAAGTTGTCCAAGAAGTTTTATAAATATTTGAGGTATGACAAAAAACAGTATGCGTGGCTCGTGCAGGAAGGCAATTTAAGTATTGGACGAAATGCAGTACACGTCGTGCGCGACTAAAATTTCTCACTTCCCGCCCTTGCCACACATTATACTATTTTTCGTATCACCTTAAGAATGTCCTGTAAACTATTTTTTCAAATATCATCCCACTTTTTAAAAATTCAAATTTTTCTTTTTTTACGGCAATAAAAGAGGTAAGCATTCTTATATAATATATATATATATATATAATTGTATGTGATTAAGAATTCTTTACATTCTTAAAATAAATATTTAAAATTCCAATGTTTTTGCAACTTATAAAAGCAAAATAAATTCATAACTTCATAACCTATATTTTATGTTGTTTTTAACTTATCAGTACATTTTTCACAATTTACTGGAAAACTATTACAAACCTTTCGAAGGAGTGTATTTTAATGGCCACCTAATAAATAATAAATAATAAATTTCTATGTTTGTCGTCAAAACTATATTATTATGATACTTCATTAAAATAACAGTAAAGTTCTCTTTTGAATAAATTTATAATAAGGTAATATTCATATTAAAAAGAAATTATAAAAACGAAATATTCGACGAAATGTTGTTATCAGTATAATATCGAATAAATAATTTAACTCATATGACAATTTAAACACTCAATGTGCATTCCATCAATATAAGACAAAAAAAAAAATGCCGAACATATTTCACACCACGGGTACTCTTTGCTTCTCGGGTCAGATACTCTTGATGGGTGCGTAGAATTAAAGAAACGATTAATAATTTCTTCAATAATACGATTCTGAACCAAGAATCAATTTCAATTTACATTTCAATTACAAACAATAATAATAGTCGTCATTTTCAACACACTCACAAAAAGTATCTGACTTGAAGAGTGAAGAATACCAATAGTGTGAATTATGTCCGACTTTCTTGTCTATACTTTACTTATCTTTGCTTAATTTTACTTTTTTTGTACCTGGTAAATAAAGGAAAGGAAAAAAATTAAATGGGAAAAAAAGTGTTAGAAAAAAAATTTTCAATTTTTTCTAAATTTTCTTGCGTCAAAATATTTCTCATATTGTTGGCTATCTATGTTTGAATGTTCATAAAGTTTGGATAAAAGAATGATGGTTTCCATGTCTTTTTTGTCAAAATTTATTTAATCCCCCTTTCAAAAAAAAAAAAATAATAATGATAATAATTGAGAAATTCAAAAAATGATCTCTCTAAAGTACAATCTAGAGACGAATATAAGTAGACTACTCATATGGTATACGATGATCCTTCAAATCCAACCTTGGTTACTCATAATTTATAAAGTTTACGAATTTTTGAACATTGCAATGAAGATAATATTTGTAAAACGATAAATATGCATACATAGTCTGTCCCTGCTCAAGGGGTATATAGGTGAAATAAACGAACAACTATGACAGATTATTTCAGAAGTTATATTTCTAATTTTGAATATTTTATAAGAACGCTATACTTACATATACCACACAAATATTTTGTATCCAACAACCAATGTTCATTACAATATGAAAATATGAATATACATTGCACAAAGGCTACAATATAATATGTGTACCTTATATCAATATAATATGTATATGTGAACAGGGTTTGTAATTAAAGAAAACTTAGAGTTTTTTATTTCATACTATTGAGACAATAAAGTTCATAAGACCGGTTCTGAAAACCAAATCTAAAATCAAAACATTGAAATTCAGGTAACCATTCTAAATACTAGTATTTGAAATAAAAGATTAGCACACAATTGTGAAGACGTTTGTTA
The DNA here is from genome assembly GCA_025469315.1 of Stegophylla sp. TES_Ste_2020. Taxonomy (NCBI): domain Eukaryota; kingdom Metazoa; phylum Arthropoda; class Insecta; order Hemiptera; family Aphididae; genus Stegophylla; species Stegophylla sp. TES_Ste_2020. The sequence goes on along the minus strand of JAIPRM010000251.1, from coordinate 56,626 downwards.
TTTTTTTTCGAAATATTTTGTATCATGCTCGTATTTTAAATTTAAAGCATAACTAGAAATAGAATGATAATATCCTTGAAAAGTGTACCAAAAATAATCCAAAAAAATACAATAATGAACCCAAAATTTAAAACACTAAACACTACAAATAAAATTTCTTAAAAAATGTTCATAAATATTACTAATATTAAAAAAATTTAATGATTAATAGTATATGTTCATTGTCATATTATGCATTTTGTTTATGTTAAAAATAAAATAAAATTATTACTAGAAACGTACAGCATTAATTAATTAGAATGTTTGAGTTTGATGAAATGTATAAAAAAAATAGTTAATCGATAAGTTTGTTTATCATTGTTTGTCTAATGTAAAAAATACTTGTAGTGTACCACATAAACGAAAAATCTAATGAAAAAAATATTCCTCAAATAATGAGAATTATCTTTAAAAATCGAAAATTTTTCTTTAAAATCAAAAATTTTATAAAAATGCTCTATCTGAAAAATTATATGTAACATAAAAAATATCGTAAAAATAAGGTTAAGAAAAAAAAAATAAAAATAGACGAGAAAGCCGGACATAATTCGCATCACCGGTATTCTTCACTCCTTAGATCAAATACTCTTAGTGGGTGTGTAGAGTTTTAAAGAAATTATTTCTTCAATAAAACGATTCTGAATGAAGATAAAATAAATGAATGATAAAATAAAGAATAATAATAGTCGTCATTTTCAACACACCCACCAAGAGTATCTGACCCATAGAGACAAGAATATTGTGGTGCGAAGTGTGTCCGGCTTCATTATTTATACTTTACTTTACTTTACCTAACTTTACTTTACTTTTTTTACCTAATTAATAAAAAAAGACGGAAAAAATTAATGAGAAAAAAAAGTGTTCACTCAAACAAAAAACATCACTCATAACTCGATTAAAAATTGAAACATCGCAAAAACTTAAAATACAAACGCAGATGTTGTTCTTGACTTTATATTGGAAAACAAAACAATTTTCTTCTAATTTTGACAATTTCAGCGTAAAACCTCGTACCTCATTATATCGAACATTTATGTATGTGTGACGTCTTCTCAATAAATATTTGAGGAGGACAACAAAACATAAGTTTTCCTAGGTTTGTTTATGCTCTTCAACCAAGTCCTTACTACTAGTGTGCAGATTAAACCACTGCGCGTTCACTCATTCGAATTAATCGATTTAATTTTACGAAACTACATGCGTCTTCAAGAACGACCACGGTGCATTCTCATTGGTCGCAGTAAAACACTTCTGAAATAGTGCATTTACGATGTTCAAAAACGTTTTTTTTTATTTTTATTTTACGTATCAAAACCAATCGGAAATCACAACGCAGTCCAGCGAATAGGAACATGCAGTATCCGCGTGCGCAGCGCCGGCGGAATTCCGATAATTTTAATATTTTCTCTCCCCTGTTCGTGGTATTTGGCTCATTTGTTTGATAAGGTCATCACGTCATAATTGAATGTTGACCCGCTAGAAGTGAAACGTAGTAGTCGTAAAAAAAATCTCGCGTTTTATGTTCTCCGGCGCGCGAAGTTACGACGACGGCAAAGTTATTAAACCGTTACGAGATGATGCCGACAAACTTCGGGAGAACATCGATACCGCGGCGGTTCGAATGGATTTAAATACCAGCGAATGATCGTTTCATTTGCGCATCGGAGAAATCCAATAATACTTTACGACTTTACTATGAAAACCACGTACGTTTGCTCCACAGCACTACACGGGCAAAACGATAGTCTCTTTGTGATCCACTATAATACTATACTCAATAATAATAATAAGCACGATTTGACGTACGATTTTATGTATGTACGTTGTACCTTTACATTATATTATTTCAGTTTAGCTGAATAAAACTATGTACACGCATTAATGCGCATTCGTTCGGATATATATATATATATATTCTTTTTTTTTTTTTTTTTTGAACCCACAGGTTATACCGTACCCTTCTTGTTTTTTTTTTTCTTTAATAACGCTCGTGTAAGGTTGCGTAAGGGCTGTGTCTGCGAAAACAGCGTTTATTACACAGGGATTTGATGGGATTTGTATTGAGGATGTGTTTTCGCGTTATTATTATTATTTTTATACTAACTCGCGAGCGTGCTTGACGTATCCGTTTACTCGTGAGTACACTGTAATACACACGCACACACACACACACACACACACACATACATCAGGAATATATGCAGTGACGTGAATAGTTTTAAAACCAATAAATTCACTGGGGGCGTAAAAACGTAATATATATACCTAATAACGTATACGACAATAATATTATTATCCTTCTCGCTAATTTCATAACCTTTAGACCACACATTTCAATGTCGTGCTGCTATATTACATAGTAATTTATTTGTATTCGGTCAATTAATTTTATCGCTGCACTCACACACGAGTTTGCAGTGTCTATTTTCGTTCGTAAATCAGAGAATCATTCAATTTCCATCTCGAAAGTATGTGACATCGATTTCTATTAAAATGCATAATGCATAAAATCTTCACACACGACCCCACGCTGCAGTACAGTAAAAGATACGACCATAAACATGTCTAATATATTAATACGATGCATTATTTATTTGGCATTAAAATGTTATGTCGAAAAACCTTCGAGTGCACGAAGTTACTATGTAGAAGCTGTCAATTCAACGTAGTATTATAATAAGACTAGTAAAACTAGACGGTTCTTGCGTGCCACGAAGTCTACCACTCGTCTCACTTCACTTACTGGGACACGGGGCAGTGAAGGTTGATTTGTTTTCTTATTTTCAATTTAAACACTCGCTACTCGGTACATCACATCTCGCGACAAAACCGTCAATCGTGCTCAAGGTGGCAATGTGAACAAGATTTTATTGAAAACTCGTGTGGTCGATTTGGCGTAACCAGGGTCGTATTTAAGGGAGAGCTAGGGGGACTAATCCTCTCCAAATTGTTGTTTAATCCCCCCTAAATAATTAAATGCTATTCGTATAAATAAATACTATTAAAAATTATGAATTACATCGTCAGATTGGTTTCATTTTAACCCAACCCCCCCCTGAACAACAATCTTTAACACGCCCCTGGAAATAACACATCCTATGATTTTAGAATTTTACCCGAAAATTTCGGAAAAAACAATCTCATCTGTAACGGGACACTTTTTGTTTTATCATAAAAAATACACGGTCGCAAGATACAAATATAACTTTACTATTGTAACAATTTTCGTTTATCAATATCGTATATTACTTCTAAAGCTGGTCTTCACGGCTAACAATGTCGAGAGTTGGAAATGACAAGTTGGTCACGATGAACGAATATTGATTAAGGGTTTTTGGCATGATGGGTGTACAAATGATAAAATAGCAACAGTATTGGTGTTTGAGTTCACCCGAGGAATTAAAATCAACATTATCCTCAAAGTTCAGTAAATTGGACGGGAAATTATAAAGGTCTCTTAATAGACTATTACATACATTATACACACATGAAATAGATAATGCGATGCGTGGCAGCAATTTTAATATAGGTATGACCCAGGTCTAACATATGGGTGACATTATGTACCTTATCCATTGATGATTAATAAAAAATTGTTTTTATTTATAGTAACTACTAGTATTTAAGTTTCTAATTATTTTTATTAGATGAAGAGGTTTATTTATTTATTTTATTAAAAATAAAATGTACACATGATAAAACATACGATGCAATATCTACGTCGTATATATATACGAATGAGTGACGGAGAAGGTTTTAATTATTATAGAAAAAAAAAAATGAAATATTGTGTAATAGTAGTAATCACAAAGAATAGGGCATAGATTATCGTTTAGATTAAGAACACTGTAAGTAAATGATTTGTCATAAACGTTGATTTCAACGAACCCAACGCTTATTGATGACTAGGGAGGACGTCGTGGGCGTAGACATCATGTCCGTATCGCGGAAGTATGAACGACAAACGCGCCAAAAGGAAAAAGACGGAAAATAAAAACTACGAATAGATTCCTTTGCCGCACTCTCGAATGTATTATATATTGTATACCTACCCATCGTGTATTCATTTATTTTATATTTTTGTCGGGGTGGGTTCGATCGAATAATTGAAGGTCGGCCTATAAACACTGCCACGAACACTCGTACGAGAGACTACCTACCAGCACAATAATCGTAATGTAATTGTAGAAAGGGTATATATATATATATACACACACACACACATTTATATAAGAACGCGGTTGCCGACGACGACGAAAATATATGCAGTTCAAGTATTTTATCCCACGCTTTGGACGGACAATATAAAACGGCTAAAACAAATGGTTGCACAGGTATATATTATATATATATATACAAATCAGACGAGAGTAGCAGCAACAGCAGCAACAGAGCAGCAGCATCAGCGGCTTCCCACAGTTAAAAGATATTATTGAGTTCAGTATTTGTGTTTTCTTTTTTTTTTCGTCCTACCGCTCGCCTTCTTCGGTCGTCGCGCGCCGCGTCTAATAGAGAAGAGTGGCCGCGCTAGTGCGCGCGCGGACTTGAGAAATAAAAAGAGAGAGAATGAACGTGTGCGAGAGAGATAGAATATGAGTGAGTGAGTGAGTAAGAGAGACAACAAGACAGAGAAAGGATATAATAAATAAATAAAGAAAAAAAAAACAATAAACAATGTGACATTTTCGAACCGTTCCAGGAATTTCGAAACGTCTCTCGCGCGCGCTCCAGTCCGACTGATTAGCAAATATGTCTCGGGGGGGGGGGGGGGCATATACACGGACGGCCACGTTGAGGTAACAACAGCGGTTCACATATTTCGGCTCGCTATTGACTGGCAGAGAGCGGTGGCGGTGGCGGTGGCTGCAGTGGCGGCCTAACAGCAGCGGCAGCAAAGGCAACAGCATCAGTGGCGGCGGGAGCCATTGTAAATTTCAAAGTTATTTTCACACGCTTCAGTTATATATGTATGTACAAATATATATATATATATATATATATATGCATTTATTTATACGTATATATCTCGGTCATCGTCACCGAAGACGACCCCTTATACCACGTCCTCTCCTCGTTGGCTTCAATTATCATTATGTCATTCATTCGCGAGTGTTAGACGGAGATGAATTCTTTTTCACCTCCTCTTACCTGACCTGACATGTCGGCTTGTCATACTCGATGACGACGTCGATGTCCTTCTCTTTCCAGTCTAAATTTCATATTTGTATATATATATATACATATATATTATATTATATAAACGTAAGTATGTGTGTAAATGATTTCTCATTGATGGCCATCCGGTATATTATTTATTAGGTACGTTTTCCCCGCGATGTCCGCATACAATTACACTTTTTGCCGGCATATTTCTTTTCGTCCGACCAATTGCATTATTCGTATACATTTAATTTATATATTTATCATTATTATTGTGTATTTTTTATTTATTTATTTTTTTTTTTTTGTAAGCGTGAAAAATTCGGTGTATCACAGGAGACCTTAACGCGTTTTTTTCGTGTCTGCTGGCAGTGATGAGAAAATATTCAACGAGCGCACCCGTGAGAAAAATTGCAACAGCCCTTTTCAACCACTTATATTATATACTTGATTGTTGACGTTCATTTTTTTTTTATCCTTTATATTAATCAACTGAAACAATTATCTGAGCATTCTAAGATTTCTTTTTGTCTTTCAATATTTGTTATTAGTATTTTTTTATTTAAAATCTGAAATAAACGTATGAGTTGACATAAATTGCATGTATAAGAGTATAATCATACATAATATAATATAATATTTTATGATTAAAAATAGTTTCCAGATTTCAATCATATAACGGATCTTTATTGTCTCATCAATCCCGGATATTAAATACATACCCACACACGAGTGAATAATTCTACATTGCGCACGGTGTCACTCAAACAAATATACACATTCATCCGGGCAGATTGTCCTCCGACTACCTATATGCATATTATTGCATAATATAATAAGCGTATATATTATTACGTATAGCAGTGGTATAGACAGTATGTATAGTAGTGGTACGACATATTATACGATGACGACTTTTTCCGGGGACGTCCGATAACGACAACGTGTATATACGTAGTATATACAAGTATAAATGTAAAGACCCAACGATGGTGAATTCCAAGTTCCCGCACAGTGAATAAAAATAATAATAATATTTTACGTGTGTGTGTGTGTGTGTGTGTGTGTACGCATAAACCATTGCTGCTACTACGTATACTAATACGGACGTTTATCCGGGTGACCGATCTCCGGGCGAGAGACTCATAGCACACACATATACACGTCGCAAACGAGAGCTCCAAAAAAAAATAAATAAATAAAAATATTATGAGCCCCCCTCCACCTGTTTGACGTCTCCCTCGGATAACACACTTGTGGTCACATTATACATAAAAATATATTAAATTATATTATATTATATATTAACGTATTTCGAGTGAAGAATTTTTCGATCTAAATGAAATATAATCCGACACACGAATACGTGGCATTCCGCGGGCATTAAAGGTTATATACTCTTCGACTGGTATATTAAGTATGTATATACGACGGCAACTGGGAAGGAATATACGCGGTGTACGTCCACTGCATGCCATCATAGCCATCGTATATACATATACACAAATACGCCGTGGTGATGGGAAGCTGTGACGACGCGTCCGGTGTACCTACGTATATAGTCATAATACAATGCACGACGGATAAAGGAGTAGCGATTTTCGACAATATATATAAATAAATATAATATATGTTACCGGCAGTATGATAATCTGGTATTTTAAAAAATACCTAAGAATAATGTAAAATGCCAAAAGCACACGACAATATATATATAATACGAGCTTTTCCTTGGCATTATGTATAATGCTAAACGTTAAGTAGGAAATATGATAAAAATAAACAAATTTAGGTGCCGCCTCTTGCTAACGACTACTATCGTCACGACCATCTTTTTTGGTCTATTTAGTTCAGTTTAAACCACTTGACATTATTAAATATGAGTTTATAATAACCATGATTTGCAAAAAAAATTGCAATGAGAAGGCCGTATATTCCTATGGGTTTAATTTCATCATATAATTGCTCATATTTTCAATTGAGGTAGTAAAATGCGTAAGCATTTACTGATCTTTAAGCTAAAAAAATGAACGCGCAGATATCTGAAATAGCTGATAAAAATGTCAACATTTTCAAAAACTATATTCACTTTGTAATCAAGACAGACATTTTCAAACGCCGGTTAAACGACCGAAACCAAAAACCATTCAGTTTTAGGCAGTGCTCGAAATGGAAAATTTTCTGAATCGAAACGATTTTTTTTTTTTTTGTTCATACCATAGAACTTGGAGGCTTTACCCTACCAAAATTATAATTTCCTATTTTTTAAATATTAACCCTTTATTTATTTACCCTTATTTAATGCATAAATTGTACCAACTCTTTTTATGAAACTCACATCATTTTCAAAAAATCAAATGCTCTTACGGTTGATAACGAATTTTCAGGACCTTGTGGGACGTATGCACAAAACTGTAAGCATATAGGGACGTCAAAACCTAAAACTTTTAGGTTTTAATAACCGATGATTAAAAAAACAAAAAAATTAAAGATTTTTTCAAATCCAAAATGGAAATCGTTATGATCATTATCATTGTAGTAGGTTCATGCCCTGAACTATAAATATCGGGAGAAAAAAATGATCTTAACACGCCACTAACTCGAAAATGACACATCGTACGAGATCAAACAACGTACATGTCCAACAGATATTTTTGGGAAGCTAACACCTAAAAAATTCAAAATTGTAAAATATGAACAAGTAAATACCTATGAAAATTTTGAATAAATATTTCTGTTTAAAGTGTAATTCTGTAGGTTTATAGTAATTATGTAATACATAGATAACTATAAACTATAAACTAATATGTCCAATAGACTATTATCTTTAATACATAAATTTGAATAATTCAAAAGCTACTCTTTTGAATTTTGAATACATAAAAGTTCGCATAAAAATGACCAAAAAAAAATTCAGCAGTTAAAAAAAAGATAGCCATTTGAAAAAAAAAGCTTATATTGTTACAAAATTTCCTTAAGAAGACATAAAAAAAACAAATTATAGAAAATGAAGTTTTTATAGTAACTTGAACACTTTAAAATAAAAAAAATAAGTACCAATTTTCGCAATTTTATAGCCTTAAAAAAGGAATTGCACGCTTGCCGTCCATTAAAATAAATGATTAGCTTCACCGTGAAAAGATGATTGAAGACATTGGAACAATAATTTTGCAATATCAGCTACCTTTTTATTTTAGTAATGCCGATTAGCACTTAAACTATCTAATTTAAATGACAACGTTCTTATTTTAACTTTTCATTCGTTATCTTCGACAAAGGGGGAAAAAAATTTAAATGTTGTGCCTACGACTCAAAGTGGTCGGTAATTTCATAATGTTAACTAAACTTTTATTGATTACTCATTTCATTCACACAGATGTTAAATTACGATTTTTATCAGTTTTTCAATGCGATTATAATTTGATAGTTTATAGCATTTTAAAGTTATTTCTAGCAGCAAATATAGGGTCGTATTTGACGAAGGTGTACAAAGAGATTGTTTCCCCTATATTTATACTTTTTGTAGCATTATAAATTTCATACTAATATACAACTAATTAAATTTAATCACAATTAATCTGAGTCATATCGATTTACCTTTTAGATTCTGAACGAAGTGAAGAAGCTTATGATTTTACAATGATGTTTATTTTTCCTTTTTCTCTTTCTGTAAACACTATTTCATATAGAAATACTTGTCCAAAAGTTTCGATAAGTAACTTCATAGATCCAAATGATGGTACTTCAGAGTGGTTATTTTCGAATTTCTCAATATTTTTTCCAAAAATGGGGAAAATCTGTCGAAAAATTTACAAAAAAACGGCAAAATATGCTATTACCAGAATTTCCATAAAATTTAAAATTACTTTTTAACATAACTTCGAAAATAATGCAGCTAGAGACTTGAAACTTTCACCAACTACTAAAAATTGTTACGAGAATATTTTATATAGATTTAAAAAGATTTGGTCAAATTTGAGTTAAGTGCAGAATTTTGAAAATTTCGGAAAATTCTCATTTTTTGTCAGTTTTTATGTAATAAAATTTTTGATTTTTAATATTAAGACTTGAAAATTTAATGTGATCTCACTGACATATATGTCTAATTGATCTGAAAAATCTCAAAAATTGTTTACATAAAAGAAAATTGACCAGATTGATTTTTTTGAAACTTGGTTCTTAGATAGAGAATTTCATTTCAAATATTTTGATGTAATAAAATTTTGAGCAAACAAAGAATTAAACATTTTACAAGGAATTGTTTGAAAAAAAAATCGGAGAAAGTACGGACAAATTACTTATTTTGATATATTTATAATGATACGCAAAATGTTGGTAGGTAATGTTTTTTCGCCATTTAATGTATTATTCGATGTTGGATACGATGTTTTAAATTAAAATCCATGTGCATTAATAGTTTTTAAAATTTTATTTTGTTTTGAAAATTCAATATTTTCTGTTATTATATTGAATACCTACTATTTCAGTCCAATAATCTACTATGTTAGTGTGGCGCAATGAAAAACAGTAGTCCTTCTGATTTCCTATGCGACAACACCAATATATATCATATTATTATCAACATTTATTTAAAAATGTCAAAATATGCAATTATATTCTTTTAAAATTCAAATGTATTAAATTTGTCTATTTTTTAACAAATATTTTAAAAATAATTATCAAATATGAAATTATGCCTTAAAATTTATTAAATATACCTTTTTTTCAACAAATATATATGTATATAATGTTAAATACTAATTCAAAATTAATTAAATACTTATTTAAACTTTACTTGTTTTTAGTTTGAGTTAGTGACAATTGAATTTTACTTCTCATTTTTTCTATGACTTACGCATGATCATACTTTACAAGGTTTGTATAAATAAAAATCGTTTATTTGCAAAGTTACTTCACTAATATAATCTTACCTAATTTAATATTACATAATATACGATAAGTATATTAATACAATTGACTATGGTTGATGATAATTGGTGATAATTTGGAAAAAAAAATTATATTGTAGTATTTATAATTTATAAATATGCTACTAAATCTAGAAATGAGCAAAATATGCATTTATATGCCCAAAAATGTCAAATATGCAAATATATGCAAAATGAGTTTACATATTTGGAATCTACAGTTCATGATTCGGATTTGTATCGTATTCTGCTAAAAAAATATGCAAAGTCATAAACATCCGAGCTCTGCTGATTAATTATTACGCTTACGCATAGTACGTGCACGCGCACGTCGATACGTATAATATTAAACATTATGTAGAACGAGAACATGTTGAGGACGACGACGACGGCATTTTTGCGCATTGTAAGCTCACACGCTGACCACGGAAAAAAAAACGTCTCGGTCTCTGTGCCGCCACCGCCCAAGGAATTCGCTGTAAACAATCGACCTTGTAACGGACACCGCACAGCCTCTGAGCTACGGCGTATAAGTACAAGGCCTGTGTTCGCGCGTATCGTTGTGTACGGCCCGCGGCAGATTTATGAGCGCGACTTGAACACGGTCAGCTGAAAAGCTCATCGACGATGTCACCCGTTTCGCTTCTTTCCTCGTTTCTTCCCGCCCTCCCGCCGCACAATCACAAGATTTATTGGGACTGTGATTCACCGGTGTATCCGAGTTGATTCCGAAATGTCCGAATCGGTTCCCGGGTTATTAACAAGGGTATATCCGAATTATTGTTTACCGCGCGTTTTTATGAAGGGTAGATAATATTATTTTCATTTGCATAATATAATATTATGATTTTATTTATTATAAGTAAACTGAATAACTGAATCATAACGTTGCTAAATCATTTTTCGAAGGCCTTTCCAAAAATATTTAGGAACTGATTCGGACATGTGTCACATAAGACATCAATCGTCAATGTCGATTTTCAGGTATGGGATTCAATTCTGAAGTAGCTTGATTCACAACCACCCTCCCACCAATCAAAATGCAGTAACAATCGCTCTTGATAACACTGTATACGTATTACATAGTGGTACTAACATATTGTTCGGTTTTATAATTTGGAAAACAATTCTTTTCACAGGTTTCCTTTATGATGTCAATTAGAAATTACCTCCGAAACTCGATGGGACCAATTTATTCAGATGTAAATTTTTAGGTATAGGAACCAATTCTGAAGAAACCTGCTTCACAACCCTCCGCTCCACTCGTATTGCAGAAATCAGTGACGTATATTGGGGGAGGTCCTCCTGGGCCATGGCCCATCGTGAAATTATCGGCTCAATAAAAACATTTTATGTACAGACATTTTTCGGTTCAATTAAATCATTAAATCAAATAAGTAATTTCTTCAATAAAAAATTAGAAAAATTTGGGCGAATACACAAGAATTTTTTTTTTTTTTAATTTTCCTTCTCAATATCTGTGAGTATGAAAAAAACTGAGAACAGGAAAAAAAAAAGAAAAGTATGGACAAAAAAGCCGGACATACTTCGTACCACGAATATTATTCGCTCTTTGGGGCGAATTTTGAAGTAAAAAGTATTTATTCATAATATTATGTATATACGTTGTGTATTCTAAACTAGTAGTGGCCTATACTGTGACTGTGGTTGTGTATATACGTGGCCTGGGAGTGAGCGTATTATAGCCAACCGCGTTGAATGTTGGAAAAATTTTCTTACAATCGGGCCATGCAGATAGAATGTTAATAGAGTTATCTATTATTGTTATAAAAAATTTGTAAATTAATTTGAAAGTCAAAAGTTATAATTTAAGATGTAATTTAGATATTGAAGTTTAGTTTCTTTAAATATTATAATACATTTTTATTCGGTGGGCCCATTATCTTCTGAAGATTAAAATAAAACAAACAATCAAGCAAACTATTAATTCGCTGTATTCTCGTATCTTCTAATTACTTTGAATTTTGAAATTAATAAAATATATCTTCAATATAAATAACTGCTTTAAGGAAATGAGCAGAATAATACTATCAAATTTCTATACATGTAATATTCACGAAATAAATAAGTAAAAAAAAAATTGATTGTAAATATTCTTTTATGTTTAGTTTTTTTTTTTTTTTTTTTTTTTTTTAGTTAGATTTCACACATATAAAAAGCGTTAAATATAACTTATTAATATTATACGGAGTAGTGCACGGAAGTAATATAGGATATGAAGATTGAAATATTTAAAATAAAACCATCTGAAATATATATATATTGTGGTTAATCGATTTGTGTCATATCATCAAACAGCTCGCACAAAATCAGTTACTAAACATAATAATATACATACACGTACCTTCATAATACATTTACGTACACGTCTCAACAAAATGCATTCGGGACGAATGAATTAATTTCACGTACACGGGACGGGCACTTTCACGAACTCGCGTGTTTTAAATTTGAATGGGCTCCGAAAGGTTCATTGAATAAACTGAACAAAAAAAAAAAAAAAAAAATGAATCACTACACGATATATCGATAAGCAATATACATACCTGCCGACCTATACATTACAATATTATATACCTACCGAGTGCGATTATTTTTATACGACCGAATGCGTTTCTCGTATGTTATACATAATAACATACACAATAATAATAATAATAATAATATATAATATTATATAGGTGCGTATAAACACGAGTGCGCGCCCGGCCATACGGTAGCGATTGTGTGTCCAGATGAAGACGAGTATGTATATATATATTTATACGTATGTACATGATGATGATAATAATAATAATAATAATAATAATATAATATACTTGCGTACAAAAGCGAAGACATGGCGCGCAGTAATAGATCTTGTAACATCTCTCTGTATGTGAGCGCGCGCGCGCGCAGCTCCGTCTCTTTTTATGCGTGTATAATGTACATTGATATTTTATACATAAATATATATATACATACATATACACACGAATAACCACGTGTATATACGCGTTCGAGTACACGTTTCTCGTCCTCGATGAGCACAATATCATAAACGACACTGCAGCAGCAGTGTGCAATGTAATAATATAACATAAAACCCATATAATATTGTATAATGTCACCGCGCGCGCCACGCTCTTCGCCGACGGTACGATTTTTATTGTTATCACGCGGTATTATACACTCGCATTATAATAATATAATGTATAAAATACATATTATATACATGTGTCATATTATGTATAACGTCGAAAACGCGGATGCCGCCGGCTCGCAGCGATACACCTGTTGAGCTGGACACCGGTCAGTGGCGATGACGGTTTCGCGTGCAGCATCCCCTGGAGTCCACTACTGCACTCGGCATTTTCAATAAGTGTACTACATTCATTGTATACATATTATGTAGATACGTGTATATACGGTGTGCGCGAATATAAATACACGACCTAAATGCGTTACTCGTATACATAATGCTCGCTTTTGAGTGTAATATTATGTATACGACGTGAAAGAGGACGACGACGACGACTGTGATCGCGTCGGAGATGTCGCCAATCACCACCCCTCACCCGCCTGTCAGTTTTGCCTTTGCTGTGACGGCCACAGCATCCGCAGATCGCATTGTATATACGCTGAGTACGTAGACGCACAAAATAAACGACATAATACGATTAAACTGTATGTATATATATATATATATATATTGTTGTTGTTGCTGTGCTGTGTGCACGGCGTATTGTGTTGTGTCTGCTCATGTGTTCTGTACGCGACAAACTCCACGCGATGAACGTTTTGGACAAATTGTTGACGGACGTTTTGTTTCCCGCATAATATTATAAACGCAAACTGCACGTATGCGTGACGGTCGCCGATCCGCGAGTTGGTATATGTAATGTAATAATATACCATTCCAAATAATATATTTACAGACACCCTTTTCTACATATTATTATACCGTATGACTTGCTGGCAAGACGTCAGAAACTTCGGAAAATAACAACGATTCAAAATGCAGGGATTGAAACCATAATAGTTTTATAGGTTTCGATTCCAGTTCTGGCAATTATTGATTAGCTTTTGATATTTCGGTTCCGGCTTTTGAAAATATCTCCAAGAACTGGTCCAGTCCCAACATCGAATGGAAAAACATTATTATTACGAACTCGGAATCGTTTATTACACCAGCCGTTTTGAAGATAACCGTGGTGTATCCGTTAAAAGATCATTTTTCTTCACACTGAAAAATCGTATCTTTAGAAATAGGTTGTTGTGTTTGATAAACGTTTCCAGGTAAATTAATAAAATATTATGATCATATTATGGTGGCTTGTATAGGAAAATGTTGTAAAATATTGTGCCATTCGTTCCACAGTTCGCATACTATGGTAGAGCTGTTTGGAAGACTTTAACTCGTCCTAGCTCGCACGGCTTACCTTTAACAAAACAGCGTCATATACGATTTTACCTCCTGAATAATCTAAGCGCATTCTCATACTCGACCTAAAAATAATATTCATTACTCTGTCACCAAAGACATAAAAATGCATAACATTTAATTCACAGAGTTGAAAAATAAAAAATACACAGGCGCCATAAATTCTATTTCTATTAGATGCATGCAATAAGTAATAAACGCTTTGTGTATTTAAAATCGCGAGAATTGCTTGTTTTTACGATGGAAAAAGAAATATTATTAAGAAAAAATATTAATCGACTTGGAAACCGAGTTGTGCCTATATGCTTTTGGTATGCGCCGTAATCGTATTAAAAAATATTTATCTAGTGTTTGTTCCTACGCGTCTATCATTTAATCACTTCGTAATTCAATATCGTTGGAAAAAGGTAATCGTAGATATTTCACGCACAATAAGCTCTCTCAAAGAAGTTTGTCTCCGTAAAGACATATTTTATCCGTGTACAAAATGTACGGCAACCGTGAGACGCATAAAATATCAAGTCGGATATTAATTCGACGTTACTATATGTACACACGTTTGTATAATATTATGCACGTACAAGCCGGTGTAACAATAGAATAAACGTTTGTTCCAATGTCAACGTGAAATAAACCCAACCAACAATCACTGCAGCGCAGCGATTCGTTTTATTTATAATGAGTGCATTTAACGATATGCGATTTCATTACTCGGCGATCTCTGCGGCACAATGTTCTGGTCAAGGATAATATATTATAATATGCCGTCCATGCCAAGCCAGCGCACGCCGCATTATCGAGCACGTATAATACATAATAGTCAAACTAGGATCGCGTGTCGCGTCGTACAGGTGACGCGAGCCTGCGACAACGTGATTGTGATTGATCAATATAAAAAAATAAAAGGGGGAAAGAAATAGGAACCGACGCCAACGACACTTGATCACACGAATCCGGAGGGATAAACGACAGGCGGTTATAATTTCGTATACAAACACCTATATATTATATATCGGATTATGTTATAATGTATACCGGATCAAATCGGCCGTATATACGACTACGAGAATGTAACGCAATATAAAATATATCGTACGCCATCATTGTATCGTAAGCCATACTCAACCTTGTTTTACTTGTGCCCAATACATATGTATTATATTGGAAACTGTATGCGGACCGCAAATCAAAACTTAATTATTGGTATTCCTATTTGAAAGGATGGTAATTCAGAAAAGATAAAAACAAGTGATACGAATATAATTAATTGCATTACAAAATTCTATGAATGTATTGATTGATTTTATGTTTTGCTATATTATAACAATTAAATATATTATTTTAATCAATAGTATGGTTTTTGATTTCAAAACAAATTTTTCGACAAACCGTATTGACTTCTCTATGCAATTTTGTGGTCATGAAAAAAAATTAGTAAGTCACAAGTTGAGTATGGCCGATGGGAACAATAAAATCCGATACCGAAAAGAACCGTGTTTGATCTCACTTGTGTTTTGTGCCGTGATTAATTTCTTGATCTTTTAATGGCTCCAAAGTTATCATATCAATATCAAAGTCAAGATAATCATCCATATTTGGCTTATTTATTCTTCTTGTACTTCTTGAACCACTTGATGAATATGAATTGTATTATTGAAACCGGCATGACGAAAACATTGAGTACTCAGACTTCAATGACCATAAAATTTCATTAGTATCATCATTTGTTCTATTACCTTTGATAAATGTAATACTATAATTTTTAGGTAAAATATTTTTCTAAGATAAACCGAAAATAACCGTCATAATATTCGGTTACAAAGTCAGTCATTATACACTATATAGATAGGGCCGGCCTTAGGTTTGTTATCACCCTAGGCAAATTTAATTTATACCACCCCTATTTAATAGTTTACTTGTTTAGAAAAGAAAAAATATTAAAATTATTTATTAAGTTCATTAGAAATGTGTCACCCCTAAACTAGTACCGTCTTAGAAGGTTACCTACTTTACTATGGTGTTGAGCCAACCCAGTATATAGACATTTTAATAACGGATACAAATAAGTACATAAAATATAGGAGTTTTGCCGGGCCCTTAAATTCGTGATCACTAAATTTGCCGCTATAACTGATGTCATTATAATAATTTATAAACGATTTCTACTGTATATCTATAAAATAGTAATTGATATTGTGAACGATACACCTTGATAAGATTGGTCAAGTGAGTATCAAAAATTGATGAATTTGAAAAATAATTTATAACATAGGTATATAGTTTTAGAGCGGATGGATAAACAATTTTCTGGTCGTTTATTTGGCCAAAAATAGCATAGTAGCATACTTCAAAAATATCTTGTGACCGACAAGTCGTTACATGTATAACGAGATGCTGTACGATGACAGTATGTTTTAACACGGTTAGTGCATTTATGAAGCTGTACGTCTGCGTTTCAGTGAGTATTTAGTTTACGACAATATAGTGACGTCTTGGATACGCCGAATCGAAAACGATTCGCGATTATACGCGGGTGATTACCGACTTGATGGATCGGTATTGCTTCTGAAATGTAATTACAGGTGACGACGCACCACGGTCGAATCAAAGGAAACGAGGACGTCGCGCAAATAATCAGAAATTTACAACACGATGTTAACACGTCAGAGCAGCATAAAATATATACAACGCACAGATGCGAGACGCGTATTTTCAACGAGACGTGATTTTCGGGTGATCGATGAATGTATTTGAACACAGGATTATAGTCGAAAATCGCACACTTTGAAAAAAAATTACGCTACAATAATTGTTTTTCGGGCTTAAAAAATGTTGATTATTGAAATTTCTTATAATTTGAAGTCAATTTATATAAGGCAATCCATTTACCTACCTACTTAAAAATCATAAAGTTTATTGTTATTACCAAAAAGTTTGATTTTAATTCAAATAGTTGTATGTCCTACTATTAACTGAGAACAGGAAAAAAAAAATTTTTGATGAGTTAAATAAAGTATTTATTGAAAAAAAAAATTTTAACTTTTTTTTCAGATATTCTATATTTTATTTTACCAAAATATTTTCAATAGTATTGTCTATCTATAATCAAAATTCTATAAAGTTTTAATTAAGAAAAGATAATTTCAAAGCCGTTTTTCTACAACTCTGAGTAGTTTACCCAAATTTTGAGAAAACTATTGAGAATTTTGAATTATTACCTTCTATAAAACTACCATCAGGAGACAAATCCAGGTTCGAAAAGTTTCTGATTGAAACTTTTGGACAAGAATTTCTATACGATAAGTGTTTATAGAAAAAAATAAACGTCAATGTAAAACACTAGCTTCTTCGGTCCACTAAGAGTCTAAATATAATAATAATTATTAACAAAAAATCGTTTTTGGGGACAGAAACATGTTTCCGTGACATTCTACTACTGAGTAAAAATGATCATTTTTCATACCATATAATATTGAATTCACATAAAATGACACTAGAATAATTTTATTTTACTATTATTCCTTCCCTTGGCAAAATACTGCATACACTATTCTGTGCATCATAGTGTGTTGTGCTGAAAACTACTCAATTGTCCCGCATGACTCTGAATAATATACTAATTATTATTCTTTACAGCAATAAAAACGTAATAGTTATAAATGCGATAAGTTTAGACATCATAATCTCTTATTAAGTAATGCAATCTATTTGCATTACTGTCTTCTATCTATTATTCTTATCTTATCTTAAATATCCACTCAACAGACGTTTCTATATATATATATATATATATGACATTAAATTATAATATAATATAATCGTATATAATAATATGTCCACCAGCAGTAAGTTAGGATTTACGTTTAAAGATCAAAAAAAAATATACTTATATACAATGAAAAAAGTTATTTTTCCAAATTTATATTTTGAATTTAAAATTGTTTATCCCCTGCCCTGAATTTTCATAGACGTACGTCCCGAATACAAGCAAAAAACTGGTATTCAATTTTTTAAAAATTCCGAAGGGTGGGGCGTGGAGAAAAGGTTAAAAACACACTGCTTTAGACTTTTCATAAAAAAAAATAGTAATAATAATTAATACAAAAAAAAAACGTGTCAACGTTATCAATATCCGGTAAATAAAATATAAATATCAATAGCCTTAGTAAACGGGCGACATGAACACCGGTTGCTGAACACGGCGACGGTCGAAACTCGGCCAGTCTCGCCATCGTGAACAATAACATTACTGCTCGTCGACCACGGTGCGTAAAACACTATAAACAGCTCTTGACGTAATGTTTTTCCCTGTTTTAGAATAACCGCGTTAAATATGTGTATACGTGTATTATAATATATTATCTTCATATTTTGTTTGACCGGCTGCAGCTATATAACGAACGGTTGCGCAGTGCTCACGGAGAATTCAGTTCTCATCGTCTTCATCGTCGTTGCGGACGATGACGATAACATTTACGTCGCGCGGTGCGGGGTATGTCGCGGGCGAAGATCTGTCAAAAATAAATTAATTCGACGAAAAAATATAAACAAAAAAATAGAAGTAGAATATCCAGTGAAAGGCGATACGTCTTCGACCGGCGGCATCAGCACTCGTCCCGCGGATAAATCCGTTGGCATATTATTATTATTATTAAACACGATAAATACACGGGCATGTGCGTGTATTCATGAAGCAGACACGCGGCGATCCTGCCGAGAGACGACCGTCTACGATCGCGAATCGCGAGAACGACGCGACCGTCGTCGTTATTATGACGTGTGTAATACGACAAAAACTGGATATTTTTCTACAGGATTTGTCTTCTCGATTTTCGATTTTTGCAAACACACACACATACATATCACTTCATGAAACTCTTCAAGCGAGTCAAGCAGACGATCGAGGTCTGTTTGCCTCTCTGTCATTCCATGTAACACTTAACGGACTAAAAACCACTTTAACATTATCATTTATACAACGAAAACAATATGATTCAACAACATATTATTTAGAACAACAGGGAATAGTAACTTGTTAGATGATACTCATTGACATAATACTTATATTGTATTATAACATATTTAATTTAATAATTAAAAGATCAAAACTTGTGTACAAGGTTACTAATAATAAAGTTCTTCTTATTTTAAAATTTTTGTAAAAATCAATTCTGTCAATCATTAATTAAGAGCTATAAATTTCAAAATTAACAAAATTTATTATTCACAAAAATCATGAAATTAACATCGATTATTCTGTTATTACATTTTTAAATATACTCAATTGTCAGTTATTGTTCTGTATCATTAGGTAAACTTTCACTCAGAGTCATCTTTTTGAAGAAATTATTTATTAAAATTCTACATACTCACCAATAGAATACCATTCGAACAGACTAGGTATTAATACCCATAGTGTGGAACTTGTCCAGTTATTTTAATTTACTTTCCCTTGCTTTGGAAATAAACCAGAAATGATTCCCTTTTCATACTATACAGCTGTATCAGACTTTTTCATAGGTTATAATAGCAAAACATTATCTAACCTGTTTAAACTATTAATTCAACCTGTGCACCTATTTATCCATGAATATAATATAGGAAACACTTTTACAGAGCGATAGCAACGATGAGGAAATTGCTGCATTTTCCTCATGTACCATCGTGGTAGGGACGCTTAACTAAGACAAATTATTGAACTTAAAATATTGATCTACATATTTTTAGGTAGTATTTAAATAAGTTTTACTAAACAATATATTTTAACTACTCAATTGCCTAATATTATAAGTTTAGAGCAATTTAAATACCCTATTTGGGCTTGATAATTCATCTACTAACTGTTAATAATAATTGTAGTAATGTTATTATGCAGGAAAATTAATTTTAAATTTTAGAGAACAACATAGAATAAAAATATTGAAACGGTATTAAATTATTATGCAACATGTAGAATTATTCAAAGACGCGTCCTTTAGGGGGGGGGGGGATGTACAATATGTGCATTCGCGCCTATTTATTATAAATCACCTTTTTTGGCCTATTAAAAATAAAATAAAAACGCCGACGTACCTAAGTATTTTTACCGAAAATCAGTATTTTTAATTGCATAAAAACTTATCTTTTAGTTGTGATTCAAACTGTTGACAATGATTAAAAATATTACTTACATTAGTTACATTATGCATATGATTAACTGGTCACTAAAAAAAATTATTGATACCAATTTGCAGATTGAGTTTCAAGTGTTCTAACATAACATAAGAAAGCCAATTGGCCGAAATTGAATAGCAATTTTTTTTTCTTGGACAGGGGTCTAATATATTTATTTTTTTGATTTATCTAATGGTATTAACATTATGTAATTTAAAAAAATCTGGAGGGATTTTTAGTAGTTTTGGGGGAGGGCTAAGCAACCCTTTCCACCTAAATGAAAATCATTAATTTTATCACTAATTGATTCACACGTAAATTTTGAGAAAAAAAAAATTGCTTTATTTATTTTTACATTTAAGAAAATATTCTAAATATAAATTTGGTAAAACTCAGTATTTGATGTTTCAATCAAAAAATTCAAAACTAGCATAGTTAGTTTAATTGATTATTTTACAGTTTTATTAAATTCTGAATGAAGCATTGGAATAAAGAAGCTAGTGTTTTTACAATGATGTTTATTTTTATTATTATATTTTTTTTATGTGTACAGTGTACACTGTACACGTTTTTTAAAAGAAATACTTGTCCAAAAGTTTCAACCAGCAACTTTTTGAATTCACCTCTAGATACTACTTTTAGTATATCATTTTTAGAAATAATGAATAATTTTTCCAAAATTTCAGAAAAACTACCCAAGTTAGACAAAATCTCCTTTAATATTATATTTTTTCAACTCAATGTTTATGAAAATTTAAACACAGACAGACAATATTTTTTTTTAATTGAAAAAAGTATTCATAGAATAAATGATACGAAAAAGTTTAAAAAGATATATTTCGGGTGAAGTAAAAAAACAATATTTTTATTCTAATTAAAATTTATTGGGCATATTGGAATAATTAGGATAAAAAATTTAAGAAGTGGGAACAAATATGTTTATTTAATTGATTTTGCCCCTCTTCTCCAATGAGTATTAATCTTATCCAACTTTTCCAAAATCTATAGAATTTTGAATGTCGTGAAGGGATAATTCCCGCTAATTGTACCTATGACTGGGTGTATAATTTCCCATCTTGGATTCATTTTCCACACCATTTCCATTTTTTTACATCTCCTCCCATAAGAAATTTCTGGACACACTACTGCCTGTTAGAACATTATATGTGTGTATAAATGTACACTAATATACATGCTCACTACAGTCTTGTTTTTCCTTCACCAGTTCAATCGGTATATGATTCTTCTCGTTGTGATAACCTCAATCAGTGACGTGCCCTTGACGGTCGTCTTAACATTGAATTTTTCTAAATGCAATTATTTTCAAATAAATTTAAAACGTGGATAAATATACATCTAATCTACACAATGATATAGCCTTAGGTATTAACTAATGTAAAAACTAAAGTAAAGTTAAATATACATTTATAGCAAATTATTTATTAACACAGTTAAAATGTTAGTGTTTTATGTCAATTTTTCAATCATTAAATATAATCAAGTTATGTTAAAATGCCAAAAATTATAAATTTAGTAAAATGAAATAAGAATGCGATTATTCATTTGGAGCTTTTGCTACATACTTATTCTAATTCTTAATTGTATATCATTTTTAAAATCTTAATTTCGTTACAGTATTTTTTTTTAACAGAGTTAAGTCAATCCTTTTCCAAATTTAACTTTAAACTCAACGAGTTAAATTACTTTTTTGCAATCAGTTAACTTTTAACTACAGACCTTTAAATTTAACCTAGATACTGTAGATCAGTGGTCAGCCATTCATTTCTATTAGACTCTGACTAATTAAAATACCTAATGAAAATAAGAGGACTAGAGTTATCATAAAAAAATGCTTAGTTCTGTATCCAAAATCTAATATAAACACGGGTAAAACGACTACTAATTACAAAAAAAAATTATAATATTAAATAGAATTTACATAGCAATTGCATTTATTTTCCTTGGTTAGTGTTTTAAATTTGGAATAAGAAGACAAGAGATAAACTCTTGTGATTTTTTTCTTTATTTTGATATCGATAGTTGTTCTTTAAAAAATGAATAATTGAAAATGGAGTCTCAAAAATGTATCATCTAACAAAATAATGTAGCTAGGTTAATTACCATTTTTTTTTTACAGCTGAATACTTGTCTGAAACATGCCTATTCCAAAATGTATCATAGTGATATATACTTCTGAAATGGCAAACATGGTATTATGAAATAATAATATCTACCCAATAATTAATTTATTATTTATTATAAAATCGTAATCAGAATTTAGTAAATAAAATTAAATGTATTTTTTTTTTTTTTTTTAATTACTATAATAAATAAAATTTTAAATTAAAATAAAATGGTCCAGTTTTCTGCGTTCTGTAGTCCAAATTCGGATCGCAGTCTGCCAATTACCTACTATTGTTCTAGATTATTGTTTAAATTAATCCCCTGTATACCTCATATATTAACTCTATTTAATATGCGTAACATACTCGTATAATATTCGCGAGAACTGAAGCAATTTTTTTTTTTTTTACCTACAAATTTTAACAGCTGTTACAATTAGTAATAAATAATATAATGTTAAACGAAAAGAAATATTGAATTAATTTTTTAAATTCTGAGAAGAACGAAGAAGCTAGTGTTTTACGACGATATTTATTTATTTTTCTATAAGCACTTTTTTATGTTGAAATATTTGGCCAAAACTTTCGACCAGCAACTTTTTGAATCATAATTTGTCTCTAGCCGGTACTTTAAAAAGGTAATTTTTTGAAATTCTCAATATTTTTTTCAAAATTTTAAGAAAACTTTCCAAAATTTAACAAAACCTCCTTTAAAACTTTATTTTAATAATAAATTAAAAATTAAATATAGATAAACTATACTATGAAAAATATTTTAATGGAAGTAAATTTGTTTCCATCACTTTTTACTCATCTATATTTTTCCTTTGTTCTCAGTTAATAGTTTTGATATAAACATGGTTGAGTAAAAAAAATCATTTTTTGTAATAATAGTGAACTTTTCAATTTTTTTGTAAAATTGTCTTGTACGTATAAACTGAAGCTCCGCTCAAAATCGTTTTATTAAAAAAATAATTTATCGTTTCTTTAAAATTTAACACACCCTCCAAATCCCATACGAGGAGCGAAGAATACGCATAGTGCAAAGTATATCAGGCTTTTTTTAACTGATTTTGCTAATGGATAATAAATGTAGGTTTAAAATAAATTTCATTTCATTTTTGTTATACTGTGTAATTATTATTTTGCGAGAATAAGAACTTTAAAAACGTTTATTGTTTTCACAGTATCAAGCCCGAAAGGCCGTGACCAGACTTACAGAAGCATAATAAATAACGAATTATTCATTCACAATTGATTTTCAAATGATTTTACATTCGCAAGTACATAATTGTTGGTATACTTACTTATACCCGAAAGTACCCGAAGGGCAGTCGAAGACCAAAGTAAAATAAACTTTTATTCAAGGCAATCCTTTTTTATTTCTCGGATATTTTTATTTCAATTAACTTTCTCGTTATATATTTTCCCAACCGAATACCAACCTCTATATACTAACGGAGGCCATAATTTTTTAACGATATTAAAATTAGGCACAACACGCATACAATAAAATATTTTTACTCGTATATTAGTTTCGTTGTTTATAACACTTATTGACATTTAATTTGAACAATATAAATAGTTTTCGTCTTTAAACTACAGTGTAACTTTTCTTGAAGTTATTGCAGTATAACGGGTTATGTATATATTATGTATATATATAAATATATTGAGCCTAACTCAACACGTCACTGAAAAAGGCGGTGGCCAAAACGTCATAATCACAAGCCTAGCGCTTTGCGGCATCACACATCATGACCTGTATTGCGTATAATAGTAAATAATATACCAACTGTTGATGGCGAGAACAAAAAAAAAAAAAATATTCTTTTATCCGATGCATATTTTATTATATTCTTCAAATTTTTTTCGACTCTTACAAAACACAATATTATATACGGCATAATATATAATATATATCTTGCCACTGTACGCAGGGATTTTCAAATTTCAACGATTATAAAAGCATAAAACTCATTTTTTTTATCCAAACTATGAAAATTTAAATGCAGATAGACAATTATATAAAAAAATATTTTGGTGAAAAAAAATTTGTAATAATATATGAAAATATTATTTTCTTTTTGCTAATACCTTTTTTTTACTCATCAATATTTTTGTTAATTTTCCTGTTCCCAGTTAATAGTGGGATTTAAAAAATTGTAATGAGTAAAAAATTTCTTTTTTTGTGATACTAATAAACTTTATAATTTTTAAACAAAACAAATGTATTACAAAATCTGAAGTTTCTCTCATAATAGTTATATTGAAGAAATAATTTATTGTTTCTTTAAAATTTAATACATTCACCGAGTTCCGCTAGAGAACCGAAGAATGCCCATGGTGCGAAGTATATCCGGGTTTTTTTTTTTTATATTTATTTTTCATAGATAGTACCACAGCTTCTCGTCAAATGTCAATTATTTATAATTTTTTTTTCGTCAGAATTACCTTTTTCAATATAATAATTACGTTAAGATGCCAAAAATCACGTGTATTTCAAACTCCTCTTGGTTACAACATACAATAATATTAGGATTAAGCAAAGAAGTTGAACATTTAAAAAAAAAAAAAATTATTTAGAGACAAGTGATGTGAGGGGGCACAATTTGAATTTTAACGCCATGCAAAACGAATTTACCCCTATAGGTACCTATCTAAAAAAAGAAACGTATGTGCTCCCTTAGACACCATGAACCAAACATGCCCCTCGATGTTCTGTCATGACTTGTGCCGCCGCCGAAGACGCGCGACGACTGCAACGACGTTATCAGTCAACACGTATTATTATAAATGGTTGTCTTCGGTCGTCTCGTGCAGTGTGCGTGTACTTACCCGTATACACGACGTAAATGCGCAATCGTGTATATTATATACATTGTAAATCTGCATAACCACCGTCATCGTCGCCGCCGCCGTTGTGCAGTTGCACCGCGAGACCGCCACCGCCGTAGGTTGTCATCGTCTACCAGCCATATATGCATTTAAATACACACCAACACATACGCACACACACACACACACACATTATCCCATACGCTCGGTTTGATTATTATTATTATTCGTCGTCGTCGTCGTCTTCGTTATAGGAAAACAGAAGACGAGCGAATAAAGTGGGGAAAAAATAAGAAAAAAAACCTCTGGAAACCTTGGCAGCGGAGAATTAATAACCGTTTATCTTCGGTCGAACGGAAAAAGTCGCTTAAGCAATTGGTATTTATAGTTTTTTTTTTTTTTTTTTTTATTCACTCATCCTTACTTAAATAGGAACGTCAAGGTCCCCGTTTGTGTTCGTGTGTGTGCATCTCGCGGGTTAGGCGAATATAATATACGAGTAACACGTATTATACGCATAATATAGGTAGGTACAGGTAATAATATTATAATAAACGTGGACAACACAACAAATATTACAAAAACATATATATATTTACAATAACGTATAGTAGGATAATTTATTTTAACAATCTCTCGACCCGGAGAACTAGATAGTATACTTTAGCTAAAATTAATCGTCAATTAAATACTAAACAATTGAAATTATCGCGATTTTTTTTTTCATTTCTCTTTGTTTTTCTTCCGTGTACAATATACATGCATGCAATACATACTCATTCGGGTAAATTTTCAACGCTTAAAACATTTTTGTGGATCATTCCAATTGTATTCAAAATAAAATAATTATAGCTAAAGGAACTAAACTTTCAAATAAGAGTACTATACTACTGTATAATATTATTATATAATAAATTCAAAACGGTTAAGTGCAGAAAGGGGATATGATCATTTTAAAATAGTTGTAAATAATAATAAAAAAAAAAAAAAATAGCTGTCAATAACACGCTTAGATTAATTTTTGGAAAATATTGAGATTATTTTATTTCAAATAGATTGTTAATAAGCTAAATAATTAATGTAAACAACTATCTCCTTCCCAGTCAATCTTGGAGAGTTTTAAGTGTCTGCTGTAAAATTTGGTTTTATGGGCCTATCCCCTTTCTGCAATTATAATATAGTCGCGAGATTGATTGTAATCGATTATATGAAAAAAAAATATGTATATATACGTATATCATCATCATCATCGATGTTAGTTACCTAAGTTTTTTAGTCGTGCACATTAATGCTTTCTAATGAAAAAAAATATATATATAAATAGCGTCATAGATGTTAGTTATCTAAGTTTTTTAACTGTACATATTAATGCTTTCTAATGAAAAAATCAATCTTAGTCCGTTTACTAAAAAAAATAATAATATACTTAAACGTAATAAAATATTAAATATTACTCATTGTTTACACAAATAAATATATAGAGGATTACAATAAACTCGAAAAA
Organism: Stegophylla sp. TES_Ste_2020; assembly: GCA_025469315.1. Lineage (NCBI taxonomy): Eukaryota > Metazoa > Arthropoda > Insecta > Hemiptera > Aphididae > Stegophylla > Stegophylla sp. TES_Ste_2020. The sequence goes on along the minus strand of JAIPRM010000251.1, from coordinate 29,437 downwards.
TTAATAAGATACACGTAATACCGTTATAAATATATTAATTATATACATATATATTTTGTTCGTAACCGATGATCGTTTTAAAATTCGATTCATTGACGTCGATACGATTAACGTACAACCTTAACGAAAACAAATTTAAATAAGCGTTTCTGCAACAGGGGTGTATATTAATATTACGCGTCAAGTGCACAAGAGTAGAACCGGATTAAGGGGGCTACTATTGAAAGAGTAAACTTTTAATGTTATGATACCCAATAACCTCTGTTTCTCCTTTTTTGCTTACCTTTTCTTAAGTAAATAATAAGAACTTCCGATATATTTTAGCTCAGGACCATTGTTTTTGTTAATTCAGTATCAAGCGCAGGTTTTCAGCCGATAGGTCACGAGAGTTCCAGAATAAGGTCGATGATGTACTTTAAATAATTTAAAATAAATTAAGTTAAAATGAATTTTTTTGTGTTAATTGTATACAATTAATCATTATAGCTGATTTATTTTTTCTACAATAAATTTTTTTAAGCTTATACAACAGAATTTATCAAAAAATTAAAAATTACTTTTTTTTTTAGGGGGTGAAGGGGGTCATGAAACAAATAAAATTGAAAACCTTTGGTGTAAAACACAGCAGTAATGACATGGGTTTAATAATAATAATATGGTCACCTGAGGAAAAAAGAAAAAACTCGAATAGATACACGATGACGGTTACGAAACTGGATATAGAGGTACAGCTGATAACGTTGATTATATAGGAATAACTTAGAAAATGCTTGTATTGATTTTACAATAACAGTGCACTAAAAAAATAGAATATTGTTATATTAATAGCAGATTTACCGTGCTATATGGAAAGAATAATAATGATAGACAATAATAAGAGGAAAAATACGCATTTAATAATATCAACAGTCGCTATTGAATTCTGAAATTTGTTTGAACTCGTGACGTTTACATAATATTTATCGTAAATACATATACATATTGAGACGTTACTTTGCTATAGCATGTCACGTTCTTTTTGTAATAACAGAGAATTTATGTTTTATGATGATGTTTTATGTACGAACGGATGAGAGAAGAAAATTTAATTATATTTTATAATATTCGATACTTAAATAATATCGACAGTGGTTAAAAACTAGTAAATATATGTATAAATAGGACTTAGAAGTATCGATAATTTATAGTAAAAAAAAAGTAAAAAGCGCTCGTACGCGATATGGATATTAAAGATGACGGCGATATCGTCTCTTAATGTTTTTTCGACGCACGGACAGATCGCAAGTAAAAATCGTGTACGGTTACGTCGGGGTACATTGACCGCAGAGCCATACAATGAACGGGACGAACGCGCGACTTTAAAACAACCAAAGTTTTTGTTATTTATCTTATGTAAATGTTATTATTTTGCGACGCTTTTTTTTTTTTTTTTTTTTTTGTTTTGTTTTTCAGTTATCGCGTGCGAGGCGAATAATATTATAAATAATAATAATAATAAAATAATAATAATAATAAAAACCAAAATAAATGGACTAATAAATATAAACGAAAATGATATAAGCGAGTTATAAAATAATGTAAAGCTTATAATTTATAATTTACAAGTACGCGCACGGACGCCCGCACACACGCGTGCACATACAGGGTGTTCGACTAAAATAGGAACACACGTATTTCACAATAAAATCTAATACATTTCCATACACTTTAAACGCTCTGTATATTATAATTCATAATAATAATAATAATATATTGCATAAAATACCCACTGACGGGTTTGTAATGATGTATGTGCACGTGTGCGTTTTATGTGTAATGTGTATGTGCGTGCGTGCGTGCGTATGTGTGTGTATGTGTGTGTGTGTGTGTGTGTGTGTGTGTGTGTGTGTGTGTGTGTGTGTGTGTGTGTGTGTGTGAGTGTGTGTGTGTGTGTGTGTGTGTGTGTGTGTGTGTGTGTGTGTGTGTGTGTGTGTGTGTGTGTGTGTGTGTGTGTGTGTGTGTGTGTGTGTGTGTGTGTGCGCGTGACATATAGGAATGAATGAAAACGGAATGATGTTGTGTACCCGCGAGCACGACCGGAGAAGTCTGCATCGGCGTAGACGCCACTGTCTCAGTGTTATCGTTTCTGTGACGTCTAACAATGATAACGGTGACTATGACGATAATAATAATAAAAATAATAATAATAACGTCATCAAAGCCGCCGACGCACCTCTCCAACCGTCTACAGGCACGTGTTCACTGTTTTCTTGAACTGGCACACGCTGCACTTGACCTCGCAGCACCACAGGAACGTACAGTTGCAGCGTTCCGACACCAGTGCCTGATGCGTCTTGTAGCCGCGACCACAGCACATCAAGTCACAGCCGTCCAGGCCGATGGAAGACTCGTTGCAAGCGCGCCCGTGCGTGCCCAATACGCCCAAGTGCGAGTTGGGCTCACAGAACCCGGGTGATGGTTCCAAGTACACCAGGTCCTTGGTGCCGGGTACTTTCAGCTCTGGGTTGTACGGCTTCAGGCGGAACCCGTACCTCTTGCGGCCGTCGTTCTGGCCGTCGTTGCTGCCTTCCTGATCCTGCTGTTCCTGCTGCTGCTGTAGTTGCTGCTGCTGCTGTTGCTGCTGGAGTAGCAACAGCTGCTGCTCCTGCTGTTGCAACTGCCCGTTACCACCGTTGTTGTGCTTGTTATTCTTGCGGCGGTACCGGCGCAGCCCACCGGAGTTGCCCACCATCACACGGGACGCGCCGTCGAACCGGTCCTTGAGATTGTCACCGATCGACCGGAAGTTGGGTAGGCGCATCCAACATGTCTTCACGGTGCACGAACCGGACATTCCGTGGCACTTGCATTCCTGTTTCATCTCCGACTGAACGTGCTGCGAAAACGAGAAAAAATAAAAAAAAAAATACGGTTAGTCAAGTGTTTATGTCATATACGTATAGTGCAATAATGTATAGGGGATGCCGTAACTGAAAACAAATTTCATGGAGGGGGATTCAAAAATATTAACCTTTTTTTTGCTTGTTAAGTTATTATTTTTATCAGGTTGTTATCAATTTTTCTAATTTGTGGATCCGGACTCGTAGATCACCCCCTCCCTCAACTACCTATTCAATGATGGGGCCCTTTATTAATGGCCATCTCTCAAAATTGGACACTTCCATATTGTCCGGAAAAGATATACTTTAAATCAGAGTTTCTCAAACCATTTTTAAGATATTTTCTTAAAATCCGGAGGCACCTTCCTAAACTATATACTCTATAGTAAGGATGGCCAAACGATTAATTTTGGACGATTTAAAAGACGGTCTTATTGGAACTTATTTTTATTTAATTTTATCAAATGTACACCACTGGGAGAATTTGATAACCATCGTTATCAATTATCATCGTTATAATAGATATATACTTAATAATAATAATAATAATAATAAATGTATGAAAGTTGATTTTTTAAAAGAAAAAGTGTGAAGAAAAGTATTTTTATTTTGTATCAAAAATTTTTTCCCTTTTTTTTATTTTAAGACTAATACCAATTTTGTTTCCTATAAATGCCACACGTGTGACAAACGCTTACAACGGTACTTTAACAATAAAACTCAAGACAATTTTTTATTCATCACATTGTGGACACGAATATAAGAGGAGGTACTGTGGTTGGTTTTTAAACAATATAGTATACGTTTTTAGTGTTTTAAAAAATATTTGTAAATACTACCAGCACCCTTTTCAATACACCAAAATTCAATAATGTGATAGTGTAATTAATACAGAATACCTTCGGATTACTAAATATTAACTGCTAAGTACTAAACACAATATTAAATTAAAGGTGGCAAAACATTCACTAGCCGATTTCCAATTAACCTAACTATCATTCACTCGCCGATTTCGAGTTTGAAGTAGTGTTACTTCAAATAGTCTTACATCCTACTGTCTTCAGTTCTTTGTAATGAGCGGCCCGAAATCGACATTTTTCAAAACACCTTAACCTCATTTAAAATCCCTCTGTCTCACATACAGTATACACACACAAACTCGAATCACATCGTCACATTGTAATCTGCGCTGCAAGTACAATGGCGACTTGACGTTGAGATAAATCCAACCAGCATTTCAACGTGATATTATGTGTATGTAGATCAATACCGCTCGTATACACAATATAAGAACAATCAACAAACGCGAACGCGTTCATATATTACTATCACAATATTTTATCTACTCGTTTTGTCGTCCGGTGCATGCCGGGCGGTATCTCCAGCAACGAGTGACGCGGCTATTAGAGACTACTCGCGGGACGTATGATAATGACTAGCGGCCATTTCGAACGGTATACGCGTATATTATGTGTATCTACGACGCTGTGTGAAACAAACGCCACGTCCCACGCCACCCCGTTCTCTTGTCGTTTTTCCCGCGTCGGTGGTTCACCGGAGACTTCATAGGCAGGTATACGTATTGTATTATACGCGGCGACGACGATACGCGCGCACGGCGATTTTAATCGTAAATTGTAATTAGACTGTTGTAGTCGTTGGGATGTCGTTTGTGTTTCAGACGGTGGTGGCGAACGAGAACGGTCGGCGGGCCACCGAGAAAAACTGTTGAAAAGGTAAATATATGTATAATAATATATTATACTCTGCGCACACGAGAAGGCCTATTGTGAAAAGGCGCGCGAGAGGAAGGGAAAGACCAAGAGAGTGAGTGAAAGAGAAATGAGGGGGAAACGTAGACGGAGACGAGCTAAATGCAATAATAATAATAATAATAATAAAAAAACCAAGACTATAGAAATGTCATGTAAGATTCGAGATCATATAATTGACAATGTCAAACGGGGTGAAAGCTAAAATTATTCCTCGTATTGTCATGTCAATTACGCCGCTTGATGTAATGTTGCTGCTGGGCACACGCATACACACACACACACACACACGCACGCATGCATACACACGCACACACATAAACGAGCTCACACACCGATACAGCGAGTCTCTTAACTCTTTCCGTCTATATGAGTGTATTTTTTTCTTCACTAGTTATGTCTTTCCACTGTATATAATGCCACGGATCGAGTACACACAAACACACACACACACACACGTACACACACAACGCGCACACATCGTTTCATATTATACGTATCGTCCGGTTTGGTACGGAGACCGTCGGCGTATATATATACAGGACAATTGGTGCGCGCACGCGTATTGACGACGATCTATCAAAGCTGTGCGTCAGAGAGGCTATCTTGATGAATTTATTGAAGACGCTTTTCAATGGGGCCAGCAGTGGCGGTGGCGGCGGCTCGCTGTCAGCCAACGATTATCTATTACACAGCCTCAATATTCATCGGTGACTATTTTCGCGACATCACTACTTCTTCTTCTTCTTCTTTTTCTCTTTCTACCGCTGCTGCAGGTACCAGCTCTTCGTACGCGTTCTCATTTCCATTCTTCTGTGCTTCCTCTCCCCTTCACCTTTCACCTTCATACACACACACACACACACACACGTAATACTCTCGGTGCGCATTTCTCACCCCCGCCATTCGTCTACACCGCTTGTCCAACGCGTTTTTGAATTTATGCTGACGTAATCTGTACTACTCTGTGCGATAATAATAATAATAATAATAATAATAATGTGCTGCCGCTCCGAGCACGTAACAATGCGGAAAACGTCGTTCTCCCTGCATCCGTGTGGTAGCGTGCCGTGGACATTCGACACGAACCGTGGGCGCAGAGTCGACGTGCCTTTATCTCGCCGCGATTATCATGCGTGCATATTATATTATTATGTTATATTATAAACAAGAGCATTTAACAGAATCCTCCGAGACTACAGAGCGCGATTTTACAACGTCGTCGTCAGTCCCGATAATAATGCGAACCGAGATAAATACGTCTCCTATTATTCCAAAGTCCAAGAGCGCCCTTGTGGACCAACACAAAGACGAGCCGTTTGTACGATATGTATATAATACATATACGTGTACAATATGTTATTATAATTATGTATAGGTGGCAACATTACGAGCGCGGTCAGAGTGTGCGTGCGTACGTGTAAGTGTGTATGTGTGTGTACAATAGGAAGTAATAGTGAAATAATTACACGACCGTATAGTCGATCTCAGAAGCGAGCGAGAGGTTGTGGCGGTGGAATAGGAGAGGAAACCGCACGCTGTGCGAGATGCCGTCGTCGCGGTGACGTAAACATAGCGATGACCGAGAGGGAGAGTAGAGGAAACGCTGTCCAGGGTCCATTACCCGGACGCGCGCGCGCGCGCGCGTGTATATAAAGCTCACGAGGCGGCAATAAACACACGCGAGTGTGGGTGGCCCGGTACCACGACGGCGGCGAGAATGACGGCCAGCGACGTCCGTGCGGCGATTTAGTCATGGTGAGCGCACGCAGTGAGCGTAGCGAAACCCGCGGAGCGCGCGGGGCGTCGCGGTGGCCCGTGGGTCATGCGATGCCGCAGCAATATAATAATGATATTATGTACATATCTATATTATCTGTACGGGTTCGTACGTATGATAGATGCCGCTCACGTTGTGTATATACATATATATATTTCATATACGACCCGTGGAGCGGTAAACATCGACGGTCTCCTCCCCTTCGACTCCCCCCTGAACCAGCCCTAACCCCTTCTCTTCCCCGACGGACCATCTCTCTCCTCCTCCCATCCGCGCGCATCTCGCTCACTTTTCGACACACGCATACAAATCTATTTAGATACACTTCTCTCGGGGGCCACCACCGCCGCCGCCGCTGCCGCCGATGTCTCACGCGCCGCTAGACCACACGGTGTTAGGAGAGAATAAATTAAAAACAATATAATAATAATAATAATAATAATATAATACTCGGTCGCCGCCGCCGTTATATGTGTGTGTATCCCATACGATGTTATGCGTCTCCGAGTTCGGTGATTTTTGTTTTGTGTTTTTTCTCCCCTTCCCCTCTTTCTCTCTCTCTCTCTCTCTCTCTCGGCATGCACGTACGGTCGTTATTAATTGTTTTGAGTTCGTATTTTTATTGTTTTCCTGCGCGCACACTTCTTCTCCGGAAGAAAAAAATCGTTGTCATAATAATATGTATGTACCTCCCCACTGTTATGATACGCCTATACGACGATCGCGGCGCAAATAATACCGCACTGACTACGTACATTCTAAGAGTTGTTCTCTTACATCACATTTCTATAACGTATCGTGGTATTTACCATATGGACGTGTGCATCTACGATGCGAATTCATTTTTTTTTTTATCTTTTTTCACGTGAACTCCACGTTTGTGCCCGTCTCACGTCATCGCGAGCTTCGAGCCACAAATCTTGTAACGTGATCATTTAATGACGATCACTTAAAAACTTGCACTTGATTACGTTTTCCGTTATACATAATACCTTCACCGCTATGAACTATTACATGTTTTAGAAAATTATATTATTTTTTAAATGGAGTCTACAATTTTTTCCTCTCTTCGAGCCTTCCAATGTGTAGTCATGCTACTGAAGGTATAACGTGTTTCACGCAATTTGTAAAATCATGCCCGGCTTAAGAGTTGAAATTCGCCTTACTTGTATAAAGTTTTGCCACTCTCAACAGTTCATCGAGTACTCATGAAATATAAAATAGCACTAATTGTACCACTGAATATAAGGAATTCCATCCCTAAAATATGCCATCCTAAGCGGTTGTATGTAAACTGCGGCAAAATTTACCTTTTTCTAAAAGTCGATATGTAAACTGCGGCAAAAGAAAAATTAAGATTGTACAATCTGCGGCAAAACCGATAAGATACATTATACAAACTGCGGAAATTTATTTTATTTACCTTCTATATATACTATTATATCATAGTATACCTAAATCATAATCATATATATTATATATCTGCCTATGAGTACCTATGTAGGTACCATGTCCGTATATCGTTTAATTTGTCTAGCGTACAAATTGGTAAGGTAAATCTAAATGTATTTATAAGTTTTAACGAAACATATCAGTAATATTGTTTCCTAAACTTTTGATAATACTAGTTAGTACCTACTTACGTCTTACAAGTGTTAGTAATTAATATTTATTCAACGTCATGGAGTTTACAACAATATTTAGCCAGAATGGCAAAATATTAACAGTGTTGAACAATTTTAAATTCAAATTTAAATACAAATCAAAGACAAGTGGTAATAAAACATGGGAATGCGTCAATAAAACATGCAAGGCCAAATTGGTCTTCAACAAGGGAAAAACTATTATTTTTTAAACTAAAATTTTTTTTTGATTATAAGATTTTCATTATTAAAAATTGGTTTTTCTTTGGTATATGTATCGATATGTATATATAGTATATTGAAGATATTATAGAAGGTATATAAAATAAATTGCCACAGTTTGTATAATGTATCTTATCAATTTTGCCGCAGATTGTACAATCTTAATTTTTTTTTGCCGCAGTTTACATATCGACTTTTAGAAAAAGGTAAATTTTGCCGCAGTTTACCATCTCCCTCCTAAGCGTGTGTCTATGTCACCTGCTCCTTGAAACCGGTCTTTATAAAATGCAAATGTTTATAATCAAATTTAATCCCAGTGATTTCTAATATGTGATTAGTAAAAAATTATGAGGCTTTCTCTTCAGGCGATGAAAAACAAAAATTTATAACAACATCAAAGTGTTTTAACACGAAAGGAAAAGATTATCATCCCTCATAATATATTCAAAATTATTACATTGAGCTACCACTTTTTTTCTTGTAACATTTCCTAATGCCTATAAACATAATATAAACTTGATGTTGGTGTATATTGTAGTCGTTGTTATAAAATATACATAAAATGTGCATTTAGTTGTTTTGCATTTACTTCAAAAGTATTTTTTCGTAATAGAAATTGTTCATAATTTCTTTTAAAGTGCAATAAGGAGGAACGTTCACTCTTATCACCCCCTCCTCTTGGATAAGCGCCTCAAGATTAATAATAATATCTATCCCTATTTGATTTATATAATTCGTATGGTACGGTATAGTTACGACCTACTCGTTTATTTCAAAATAAATATTTCATTTTTCCATTAATTAACGTCAGTGTTGTGCTCATATTATTTGTATTTAATTACGACTGAACTGCACGCGCCCACATATTTTGTATAATATCAGACACGCAATATAAATGTCAATATACATTATATTGTTCATAAGCACTATGTATATAACTATTGAATATTTTACAATGTAACACTCACGTCTCAATTTCATATATAATAAACAAAAATTATGCCTATTACCTGAAAAAACAAACCCGAAACTAAATAACATAATTTAATTTAAAGATCTTGAAAACTCGAAATTTGATAAATGGAAAAAAATTTCTTTATGTTTATCTACATACCTGTATACTTAATCACATAAATTTTTGTAGGCCTATACAATTTGACAATAATTTAGTTATTAAAGTTTAACTGCAACATATAGAATAATCGAACATTATATTATTATTATATATGTTTGTGTTAGTGAGTAGTGTTGTATGCGATCTATTAAAATGTGGAAACTACTGATTAAAATAATTTTATTTTGTATGAAACATAAATAAAAATTAAAATGTAATGCTTAAGAAACTCCAATTATAGCAGAGTGTTACGGTAAAAAACTCCTGAGTTCAATTTAACCGATGCACCAATGATCGTGTTATTCAAATTTTGATTGGAAGTCACTGAAATTATTGTGATTTTTATTACTATGCTTCATATTTTGTTATTATTTTTTATAAACTATAAAATTGGACAGTTGTACTTCAATATAAGTTTTGACAGAGTACAATTTTTATGACATAAAAATATGTTAAATAGCAAAATTTATCGCATGACGACAACTACGTATGAATGATGCAATAAAAAACTGCGTGAATTGTGTATCATGTAATTTAAAAATAAATAGTAAGAGTTGTAGATCACGTAATATAATTGTTTTTTCTATAATGTAGATCGGTTACAACATTAGTACCTTTTATGAGTTTGAAATCGTTTTTCTAGAAGAGGTTAACATTTTTTAATAAGTATGAAATCATAATTATTATTAGCAAATTTGTAATCATAAGCGAAAGAAGTCGTTGGCTGACGAGTAATGATCGAGTAAAATTGACCATATCTATAAATATGTAAAACTGACCACAAACTCACTTCCCTCCGAGAGCACGTTGAATGGCACAAAAAATGTATATATTATATGAATAATATAATACATGACGTACATATACAAAATATATGTATAAATGAAATACGATTAAATGCAATATTCTATACGCGCACACACACGCTCTCGCGGCGCGATCGTCGACGCTGCCGATTTGTCGTCTTTATGTGATATCATGTTATGAAAATCGGAACGACGGCGGCGGCACCGCGGAGGATAACCGGTGGCCCGGGCCAACCGGACGATGGGAAAACGGTCAACGGCAGCAGCAGCAGCAGCAGCAGTAGACGTGGAAAAAAGTGAATAATATTTTTGTACACGTATATAATGCGTGTGGACAAAAAAATAATAATAAAATAATAAATATGAAGAGTAAACCGCATACCAAACGACTAATCAAACTACTATAATATAGGTACCACGTATGTGTGTGTGTGTCTGTGTGTGTGTGTGTACAACGGTGGTGGCGGCGGCGGCAGTATACCAAAGCCGTTCATGCGACAAAAATCTGTTGAAACATATTCGAAAAAATTTCCTGCCGGTATTCATTTTTATTATTATTACTATTATATTTTTTTTTACTTGTTTGTTTTTTTTTTTTTTGTCTCCGACTATTAGGCACTGCTACTACTACTACTAAAACTACAACTACAACTGCTACTATTATAATATGGACTCCACTAAACTATAAAATATTCTATACGTTATACACCAAGGCGAGTATACTATATTTTATTACTAATTAGAATCGTTATCCGGATTTTGTGCATAACTGAAAATCATATTCCTGTATGCGCACGATTTGCAAAATGTAATCTAAATAATCATGAAATGTGTAAAAGAAAATTGATAGTCAGATCATTTGAACAAAACCAACACTGCAGCAGAAGGGTGATCTTTGAATATTATAATAATTGTCAGTATTATGGAGTTGTAGGAAGGATTTATTCTTTTCGGTATTTAAGTATTTCAAGCGTATACGATTTTAATTTTACAATAAATAATATTGTTAAATACAATAAAAAAAAAAAAAGCATTTGAATAATTTAATTTGCAAAGACTTGAGATAAAATTTTGTACTGAAATTCATCAAATTGTGCATCAGTATTTTATTATATAATGTATATGTATATGCAGCTGTAATTTGTTTGCTGACTCTTCAAAAATATGCAAATGCTTTCAAAACCAGGGACCTTGAATTGAATTAGTACTTCTACAATTTAGAACGTGAATTTTATGTTTAAGAGCATCGGTATTTTTTATTCATGCACATTGCACAGTAATAGTTATCAGAGCGAAAAAATGTTGACAAATCATAATTATAAATGATCAAGTTACAAATGTTTTTATTTAATTATTATTATTATTATTATTATTATCATTTCTTTTTTTTTTTTTGTATATCTACCTTAAAACATATTTAGAAAATACTTCACTAAAAAATTCTTTAAATAAATAGTATTATAGAAATAGAGCAACTCGATAATTTCGGAACTAATTAATTTGGATACTATCGTAGAAAACGTTTAGTACCATTCACTCGCTAAGTACGTCAATCGCACATCACCCCAATATTCTGTCAAAAATATTTTTTATATTTTAAACTTAAAAGTACATACACACACACACACACACACACACACACACACATGTATGTATGTATATATATATATATATATATATATGAAAATGATATGGAGAGTGGATAAAGAAATAATTACTCAGATCACTGAAAATCTTACGGAAAGTGTATTCATAGATGAGGCAGATAAATGAAAAATTGCCGTCCAAGCAAAAACGTCACGTCACCGATGTCGTTTGAATTAAACTTATTGACTTAAGAAAAACGAAAGTTTTTGTTTCCAAATTTTTACGATTAAATCAAAAATTAATATTTTTGATGGATTCTAATAATATGACAACGGACAAGTCGTTTTAAGTGCCTTACTCCATATTATAAACCATTTAGTAAAAATATGAAAATACAAGTAATTCAGAATTATTTTGTTTAATTATAATTAGGACTAGGATCATAATTGTTTTTATTGATTTAGGTTCTATGCATTCTGAGATATCATGATGACAACTTTTGAAATATTAACATTTTATTTGTTTATTTTTCGTTATTCATTTAGAAGTGTATATTTTAGTTTTTTTTTTTTTTATATAGAATGCCAAACATTCTGTAATTAATTTATATTTTATTTGCTGGATCTGGCATAGAAACTGATATTTATATATGTGTTTATATTATGACATTTTTCCTTTCATAAGGGTTTTACCGCTAATATATTCAAAATATAGCTGGAACCAATATCATATTTTTCGTAATTATCAAGCTCATTTTTAGGCATTTTATAGAAGCATAAAAAATGCATACATGCTTATATAAATTTTAACCGCATAAACATCCCGACCATTATTATTGTACGTTATACGCGGACGTTGTATATAATAATGCTATAAATATAATAATAGTATAGTATATAATACTAGGCAGATATATACTACAAATAGGTAGGTACTCACCATTCGACCTGCTTCGTTGTTGTGCAAATTCATCTTCTCGCGGAGGCTGCGACCGCGCTCTCCCGTGTCCACAAACATGCGGGCGAACTTGTACCCGAAGTCTATGTTGTCCGAACATCCACCCCATTCCCAGTCCTTTACTCCTGGCACAGAGTTTTGAATGTACGGACCACGACGCTGGTGTGTGGTATCGCATGTGCATGTCTCTATCACGCCTTCGGCGCAAGCCCTGGACACCGCGTGTGTCACTCCAGCACTAGTGATCGCGTAGATGAACGCCGTCTCTCTGAAACCTGCCACGTGAAAAGCGCACGTGCACACAATTCTCCGTTAGTATTGGTTCAATCGTCTTACAATAATATTACAATAGAAGGAGAACATTGTATATTTAATGAATTCGAAAGCCGGTTATACGGTTGAAACTGCGATTTATTAACATAATGTAATATACTGTGGTTGAAAAGAAAAGGACGAAAAAAGCATGAATAAAATACACTTGAAAATTTTATACTCGAGAAGATGTTACCGAAATTGTTATAATTTTGGTAAATATTTTTAGCTACAAAATTATGGTTTTTTTTTTTCGTAACACATATTTCATCATTATTTTTATTATTTTCCGGTAATATCTCGTTATTAAATTTTTTTTTCTAGCATAAAAAAATTTTGTAGATACGTAGAACTACATTGACAATCTCGGTATGAAGGTAATCACGTCCTCTTAATAAAACGTTCACTAAAATATGATGACAAGTACACACACACACACACAGTTGTTCTGTAAACGTGTGCGTATGTTGATACTATCATCAATAGCGTCGGCGAGAACGAAAACACTTTATGTGTACACTGTATTATACGTTCCGTGTACAACGTGTGTACACTGTACATATAATATTGTAGTATATACGTGTAACCCGCGACCAATGTGTTCGACGTTCATACACGAATTCCGATCGCATACCTACCAATATACGGCTAATTAAGATGCACGTCAATGGTGACAACGGTTTTGTGACTACTAGATGTTTTCGTCATCATCGTCATCTCTCTCTCCTCATCTCTCTTTATCGTATTCCCTTAAACGGAAAAACATGTTTGCTCGCGCGTATATGATCAAAACGTGTCAACTTTATTCCTCTTAGCCGACACGACCAAAATAGACCTATTTCACGTTCAACGCTATTTTCACAATAGTGACCCACCCCAATTTATTTTGTCTCGCCAATTATGAACAGGATTTACGCGATGTTAAGTATATGCGCAATAAACGTATAGAGGTGCATAATAAAAGTACTTCATGTAGGTAGTCGTTTAGTAGAATAAAAAAGACATATCAATCGAAAATCATTTTTCATTGCTCGTAAGTCGTATTAACCATATTTTTGTGAAGTATTTAGTGTTCGTTTGTGATATTAAGATGATCAAATGCGAGTTTAAATGAAAAAATATTTCTTAGTAGATAATTTGAAATAAAAACTTAATGCTGACTTCGAACAATTTTATAGAAATATAAGATAATTTTTTTTTTTTTCAAGTGGGATTTGGCTCTCTGAAAAGATGCATCTGGTTGATAGGCCGGTTGAACTCCGGTTCTACAGAGACGATACGTATTATATAATATTTTATATGTGAACATTATAAAATACATCACTTATGATTATTAAATATACATATTATGTTCTACTTATCTCAAATGTGCATCAATGAATATTAATAAGGACACCTTGCACATTAATAGTGTTTAATAACTTAACAGAAAAACGTGCGACGCGAATATTATTTGTTTACCCGTCTATTATTACTATGTGTACACTGAACTGATGGTATAATATATTGTTTATTATATATTGTATAAATAGGTATACTTAATTGATATAATATAATATTATGCTAATAGATGTTGGAAATTAAGATTTCACGTTATGAAGTTGATTTGACAAAAAAAAACAAAAATATAATAAAGTATATACTAAATTATATTATACATCTATATTTATATACAATAAATAAGAAAACAAATTTAAATATTGAGTGGAAAAAAGAGGCTGGTGGAGTATACAAATTAAAATATATTAATACGATTATACATATAAAAAAAAAATCAGATATTTATATAAAAACGAGAATGATATAAACCCGACTATAATTTAATAATGATTTAATTATCGGACGAAATCTGTAAACCGATAAGAGTCAACTATGTATGTATATTAATATCAAGAATACAAGTACATTAGTATGTGTGTATACATGACGTGCATTGTGTATAAATTGACTTGTTACAAGAAAGTAAATGTTAAAAGAGGTAGTCAGTTTATTAAATTATTACCTCTTTAATTAAATCTGCAACATTTTGTGAATAATAATTTATAATAAGTAAGATTTTTCATGATAATAGGAGATTAGGTTTTTCTGCTGTTTTTGTTATAAATAAAAATAACTATTTTTATTTGTTGAAATATCTTATAAGCCCAATATTGTTACACAACATAAAGTTTTCGATAGGAAAAATTTTAAACGACATTTTTATTGCCTTTCTCGGATCTACTAAGACCATGCGCGGTGTATATTTATCCAAAATATTCTTTTAATGCGCTACAGACGAATGATACTCCGAGTATAAGTTAAATTTCACGCATTTAATCGTAATTCGTACAAACGGAGAAAAGCAATTCAGAGAAATTTTGTTTATTTGGCGCGTCGGCGGTGAAGGCTTCAGGTATATGAGGGTACAGAGTATACACCACACACATGTTAATAATAATAATAATGATAATTTGTCTTTGAAAATGCAACACGAGTGCACGAGTATAACAATAATGACAACGATAAAGCTGCTACGTCGTGACCACCCATCAGCTCACAGGCGGCCGCCGCCGCTGTATGCGCATTATGCTGCACCATTAGAGTGCCGCGGAATTTCTACCACGGTAGCTGCAGTGGACCTTCTGTGGTGATGTATAGAGTATATACCACGGTATCCGTCATCGAAGTCGTGTACAATAACTGCAGCTAACGCGAGCATTGTGCGCGTAGATAATTTAATATATGAAAACCGTGTAAAAACGAAAAAGCGCGCGGCCGGTGCAGCGTCTATACACGCGCATATTACACGTATAATACAATAACGACAATAATAATCGAACGCCACCGCGGCGACGGCTGCCGGAACGCGCGGGTGTCGATTATACGTACGTACCTGCCTTTTTACACGGCTGTGCCGGCCGCATCGTAAAACATATAATCTATATATAATATAATACATGATGTCCGTATCCATATACTTTTATTATATATATATACATACAATACAACTGTGTGACGACTACGGCGATACGGATAATTGCTACTGATGCAGCAGCAGCAGTAACTGGCTACAGCATCCGTTGTGTATAATTTATACTTTACGAGAAAGGACCCGCGACGGAGGCGGTGATGACACGACCTCACGTCGCGGTACCGACCCCCTTTTTTCGGACGTTGGACAACGACGACGATGACGACGACGAGAAGACGGAGACAGGAAAAAGAATAAAAAACTATAGTAATAAAAAGGAAAAAAATCCCTCTCCCGACGCTGACCTCATCTCTCCATCTCTCTCTCTTTCTGTCTACAGCTCGTCTGCTTCGTCGTGTGGCCAACAATAAAAATGTATTACACTACAACGGTGGCGATTTCACGCGATGCGCATTACTTATAGACGTTGGTATTATGACGATCGGGCGCACCGTGGGAGCCGCGTCCGCCGCCGTTACGGATGGATACGGTAAACGATAGTGACGCCTCCCCCGCGCTTCCAAACGACGGACGGGAGGGGTGGGTGTGCCTGCCGTGGGTATACGTGCACCACCAACGCTGCGTCGCGAATCGACCGAATAGAACGAAAAAAAAAAAGAAAAAAGAAAATCCACCCTCGCTCACGGTGTACCCTTGCGCGCGTGTATGTGTATACGTCATTATATTATACGCGTTTATATTAGGTATACGTGAACAAAATGTAGACGTGTTGTTCGAGTGCCTCGTGACGTCCACGGGGTGTCATAAACATAAATCTGTGTGCGCGACGAACGACTGCCACTAATACGTGTCGATGGAAACGGGGGGTGCTGGACCTCGAGCTCGTCTGTGTGTTATAACTTTTTGTCTCACGCTATAATCAAAACGAAGCTACGAAGCAATATCCAAAAACGTTTTTTTTTTTTTTTTAGAATGTACTGTCGACATGATTTATAACATAATGTTGAAGACATTCAGACGGAAACATTTAAAACGTCGAGTCCTCTCTCGATAGAAGAATGGATTTAAGCATAAATACTTAGGAACGTGTATGTTAAAAAGTAGATTTTTAAGAAAAAGTACTTTTTATTGTACTTGAATTTCGAGTGTTAATCGGTTGTTTATTGTCAGTAAAAATAATAAGATACCTTGGTGCTCACCCTCAGGAAAGAAAACATAAAATACGCTATATCGAATTTTTTCCCTGGCACGCCCTGCCACAAATGTCTGCGTACACCTATGATATATTATATTGTATATATGTATAGAGAATATACACAAAAATAATAGTAACAAATAATAATAATAATATACAACCCGCGTGTTCACTCGTATACGCAATACACACTGTATACCTTAACTGTAAGTGGAATACACATTATATTATACTCGTATATACGTACTTGTATCTATTATTATACACGCATTGCAGTGGTAATAATATATTATGTACGGTGTCACCGCCACCGCGAAACGGCTACTCGTATTTTTCGGCCACGACTCCACTCGCGCGTACGGTTACGTAAATCCATTGTGTGCGTCAAAGTTTCCGCGTGTGACCGAACCAGCGGGGTGGCCGGCTATGTCCATTATATTACGTACCAAGACGCCGTGTCTTCGTGTAACCTACTCCCGGGTGCAACGTGAAATATTCTATATATATTATATTATATTATACGTTTCGGTTGTGCATCAGCCAAAGACCGTTTTCCTCCTCGTTCTGCTATGCGCATTACTGTTTATTGTAATGTTAATAATCGGCTGCGACGCGGTGTCCCCCGCCTGCAGAATAACACAACGTCCACCGTGCGGGAGAACGAAAAATACGCGTTCGAATTATCGGACAACCGTGTCGCAGAAGCGAGTTTTATTGTTCTCGAATAATTGTTATATGTTTGGTACGCGTGGATATTTGAAAAACGTAAACGATTTAGAAAACACTTTTGCTATGTACTTTGGAGATTTGTGTCGATCGACATTCAAAGTACCAAATTATTTAGAACCGTTTATATACTCAAGGAATTCAACCGATTTTCCACCCCAAGACAATGGGAAATCTTCTTTGAAAAGAAATAAAACTTTTATCCTACCAAAAGATATTTATTTTAAAATATAAATCACGTAAAAATCACATAAATTATTTTAATCAACCGGTCACCCGTACACGAACCACTCAGTACCAACAAAATACCGTTGTTGACCTATTCGCAAAATAATGATATCCTTGTTATGTTCTGTTATGCAGGTATTTATGATTTTGATATTGCTAATATCGTTTGCGGCGATAGCAGTCAAAATTCCGGTATTTCGCGGCCAAATCAAATCCCGCGTGGCGAACGTCACAGCCGCGAACAAAATGTGCACAGTACCGCGTGAAACCGAAACGCGGCCGTTTTCACGCATTTTTTTCCCGTAAGTATCCACCAGTGCTCTCGGGGAGTTGACGACTATTATAGAGCAGCGATATTATCACATTACTCATTATAATAATATAATATTAAATAATACGTATCATTAGAGACCACGCGCGCGTCATTTGCCGGCAAAAAGGATGCTACTGCCGCGAGTAATGCGGCATTGTACCCATAGTAATATTACACGAACATGATACACACCTACTAGCACTTTAATACTAATAACAAAACATACTACATAATATCGTATATATATATATACGCACGCGTACTGTAAGAGAAAAAAAAGGATATAATAATAAAAACGATATTACACGGCATGTACATAAATACACACTCACACACACACACACACACACACACACACACACATACGCGTTTTTAGTATATATCGTCGCCGCAGCAGCAGCTTCAGCACAGGTATATTATTAAAGTACCCGAAAAAAAAAACACACACACACACGCACACACATAAACACGTTTTTCTAAACGAAATAATTTGACTGGTTTACAGTGAGCGTGCAACCCGTCAAATAAAAGACACGTATATATACGTTTAAATCGTGTAATAAATAATACACTCGGCTGATCAGCGGCGGAGAGGGGTTTGGGGGGATGTGCCGCGCGCGGTGCGCGTACGGGCACGCCGCGGGAAACCCTGTGATGACGTTATTAGTCGACTAATAATCCGGCGGTCGCGGCGTCGGTGGCCGGGAGGTCTAATGTTGGATAGAAATAACACGTTCCTTCTCTTTACTTCTCGTCGACGTCCGCATACACGATATATTTCATCCCCGCTACCGCCCTCGCTTGGCGTTAGCGGCGACGACGACGACGACGACAACCATATATCGTATTATTATTATTACTATACGCGCCGTTACTATTGTCTTTTTCTCCGGTTTTTTTTTCTATATTCTTCTCCTCCCGTAAATTATTGTTATTATATGCGTATTGTGTCATCCATGTGTTGTGTGTGTGTGTGTGTGTGTGTGTGTGTGTACGCACAGGTAGACACTATGATATATTACACACGCATTTACGTATATCATTACTATCATCATACATAATAATATTGTTATGATACATTGAAGGTATTTCCTCAAGGCTGCTGCTGCTGCTGCTGCCGTTGCCGCGACGACTACGGTGGTGAGTGGTGACGACGATCGAGTGTGTATTCGGCCGGATAAACGCGTTGTGGTCTTACCGCTCGATAAACGGGTTAGACTTAGAATGTTCGATCGATACGACACATGGTGTGTGTGTGTGTGTGTGTGTGTGTGAGTAGTAATCGATATGCATTTTAGTCTTAAACTAATAGGTATTTATATACATATTATAATATTATGTATTACTATTACGCCGTGTCACGTGACTATATTAAACGTTCCTACGCGCGAGCGTGCGTTCCGATTCGTATAAATTAAATCGCTCCTGTAGATCAGTCGTACTGATATATTTTGTATCACGTGTATATATATGTTTTTCGTTGAACGACTTTATATTATTATTATTATATACGCGGGTACACACGCGTTGTTTTCCTTCGTGCATAATGAATTTTCATAAAAATTCGATCTTTATCGTCGTCGTCATCGTCATCGTATTACACATCTTGACGTCCGGACTCTCCGAATATTACAACCGTGCCGTCACCGCTGCAGTGTAAAAGCAGTAGGATTTTAATCAAATATTTTATTTGAAACTCATGAGTCGGATCGCATAATAACACTATAATATTATGTGTTTCGGTGTTTACGCCGTATAGTGGGATACATGACGATAATGTATACGACGACCCGTTATGGTCTGACAGATATCCAAACGATTTGTTTTACAACACTATAGTAATAATGTACATCACGCGAAACGCCGTGCGCCCGCGGTATTATTCAGATTTTTAATTATTACACGAGATACGGATCTAAACGGTGTATTATTTTAATCGGCTGCCAAATATGTTCGAAATGATTTCGAGAAGAAATAATAAAAAAATCACTTTTACGTGATTATATTATGCAGAAGTGAGCACGAACATTATGTAAATATTTTATAACAATTTTGCGTGTATCTCCGTGTACCGTATAATACAAAATGATGTACGAAAATAATATGTCAGCGGCGATTCCACAAGTAAGGCGAATAATTCGGATTTATCGCTCCCGTCACTAAACATAAAATACAGCACAATTGATTGCTTCCGCTACCACCACCGCCGTATCACGCGAAGTTAAAAAAAAACTCTAATAACTCTTAAACTCGTTTAAATCGCGATTTCATATATTATTATTTCATATACTTCCGCGAAACGGAACATCGTAACAATGGAAAAAGTCAAATGTACAAAATAATTTTACGCAAAAAAAAATAATAATAATAATAAAAAAAATTAAATAAAATTAAAAAACTAAAAAAAGAGTATATCAAAATAATATCATGGCGTGCGTATGTAACGATGTCGTTTTACACGAAGTTCACACGATTCGTTTACATAATTTAATCTTTTTTCCCTCGGCCCTCTGCCACAACACGTCTCCTTCCGTGGCAGAGTTCTCTCGCGTCTACGTAACTATAATAAATATCATCCAATGATGGCGGTGGTGGTCGTACGCGCGCGACAATACCTATAATATTATTTTATTTTTATTTTCACTCGTCAGACAAGACGTGATAAAGACACATCCCCATCGCCCCTCCTGCAAACGTGTGAACTCGTCGTCCACTTTCCGTTGAGTCATTCATCGGCTTACGTATACCGTTCGCGATTAAAATCATATCACGCCTGGGTCGAAATTATACCCGTAAATAAGAAGAAAAAAGAACAGAAAAATAATGTGTATATTATGGAAACGACAACAACGATGACGATGAAAATGATGATAATAATAAAAATAATCGTCAACACGTAAGGTAGCGCGCGGCTGCAAGGTCTGCCCTATTAAATCGCAGGTAATACTATATCATATTTTATGAGAAACGTGATGGTGAAACGGGTATATTCGACCACGTCACTGATAATATGCATGTACAAGAAATACGTATACAAATAATACGTATTTTGTATTATTATTATGTCGTACGGTATAATGGCGATTTTAAATACCCAAGTATTACCATAATATTATATGGTTGTGGTCGAATGCTCGAATTATGTTAAACGGGCCCAATCACTAATTGAACTACATTTTCCGACATCTGATTAATTAAGTAAATTTTCGCATATTTTAATCATCCCCTAGTTATTGAGTCACATATTTTTAACATATTATGCATACACATTACATATACATATAATATATTATTTCATTGCCAGGTCATTGACGAAAGTTGTCAAAAATTTCTGAAGGCGCTTGTCACCACTTCAAATGCAACACAATTTTTTCTACAATCTGATTATCCGCCGTAAATAATTTGACTTTCGGTTTTTTTTACTTAATAAAACGTTTCATTTATTTTCATAGACAATAAAAAATAAGTCATCAGAAACAACATTACTAAAGAAATCTGATGAATTAAAAAAAAACTGAATTACTAAAAAGCTCATTAAAATTTATTTAAAAAAAAGCATTCAAGTGTCTGAAATTATTTCGAGTGATCTTTGTAATTCTACTGTAATCATTTATAACTAGAAAAGTTAAAAATATTTGGATAAATGCAAACTTCCAGTTTTTCCCATTTTAGAATCGAAAGAGTTCATCTGAAAAACGTTAAGACCTCAATATCTTTATTTTTATATATAATTAAAATTATCAACATTTTTATTCAAATCGTTAAATTATTCATGATTAATAGAAAACGTGATTCATAGATCAACATGGGTATTATTGTTATTTGAGTGGGTTTGGAATGCACTGTCAGTGTATTATAATAGACTTTGTTATAGTAATAAGCAATATGTATTATAATAGACTTGGTTTGGAGTTTATCATATGACAGTGTCTGCTTATGTGTACAAAAATGTAAACTTAGCGTAACTGCTCACTACATTTAAAATTTTAAATCACAACAAATGCCTTGTACGATGTAAAGGTAAATATAAAAGGTAGAAGATACGTTAAAAAAAAAAAATATTTTATGAAACTTATATTTTTAATAATTTTGGTTAAGTAGTGACCATAAGCATAATTCAAAGTGACTAAAATAAAACATTTGGATAAGCCGCCTCGAGATGGAGAAACGCTTGTAATATTTAAAATTGCAGGGAGCCTAACATTTTAACGGACTAACCTCACCCCTCCCAAATTCCCTCCATGGTGGTATGGCAAAATAGTTTTCTTGCAATATTTGCACAATTTTAAGAAAAACTGAAATGTTTAACCCTGACCTACATATTATAGAAGTCATATCGGGTTTCTATCTGAAAACCCAAAATTAAAATTTTCTTAGCTGAATTTTCAAGTTGTATGATATCTAATTAGTAATTATATGTAATACACTATTGAAAACGTATTTGTCTGATTCTAATGACATTATTATACCATTCAATAAATTATTATAATAATTATGTTGTAATCGAATATTCCTTTTATTCTTATGCATACAAGATTGATAAAAAAAAACCGTACTGACATAATGAAACATCGTTAAACAAATCATTATTAAGTGATTATTAGATAATTAATTTACTACAATAATGAACATGGTAAACACGCGTATAGACGAGTTTATTTGTTAATAACGAGTCAACAAAGATAGTATATGAACAACAATTTATGTTTATAAATACGAACAGAATAATAGCGAATGAACGAATCCGATGACTTAAATTAATTCTGAGAGTAATAAGTTATTAAAATTTGATAAAATGGCAATTAAACTGACAAGTTTTTAAAATGTAGCAAAGAGAAAATATCATAGGCATATTTGAAACCTATGTTATTGTATGAGTCATATAATATTATCGTTGTTAATATTTTATTCGGGCTTTAAACAACGATGACGACGTAATATAATACATATTATTATAATTACCATATACTGTATATTTAGGGTGAAATTATGCGTGAACGCACGCGCCTAGATTTGACGTGACGTGTAACGGAAAGCGCTATCGACAGATCAAGAATGTTTATCCATTTGAATGTGGGTATGTAAATTAACAACGGACGTTAAAATATCACATCACAATAATTGTGATACCGGATTAACAATAATATCAACACACGGATTTATTCATAATATACACGCTATCGATAATGTTGAACATATTCTATTTCTCACGTCGAGTTTTATAGTTGTTACGCTTCAAATCGTTCGTTATTAAATTTTGTTAATTCGGTACTATTTTTATGTAGTTACTATATTACGACGATGTCAACGAATAAGGACTGCGAATTCAAAAATATGATTATACAATGAAAATATATTGTATTTATTTGTTTAAAATATTCGCGTAGAGTATTTATAACGAAGAATAGAAATCGTAAAAGTCAAAAATGCAATATAATCAATAATAATGTCAGTGACGTGAAAGGTTTATTTATTTTTATTGTAATACTAATTAATCGAAATCACTCTAATAATGTTGTATCCACAGACTTGATGTTTGTTCCGAGTGCAGCAATACGCGCGATATCTGGAAAATCTTCAATCGGTGTAGGTAATAATTAACAACGTATATACGACTGGAGCAATTGTGACGATAATCATTAATTGTTTTCTAATTTTTATTTTTTTCCCTGACGACTTACGCACGACATGTCAGTATTTCAGGTCACGGTGTAAACGAGTTGCGGGTAGTTTATATTTATTCATTAGGTATATAAACGTTATTCGCCGCAAATCACGAAATAATAAAATGCCATTATGTAATTCGTTTGTATGCGTTTTATTATTACTACAGTCGTACAATAACACAATTTTTATACGTCTGTCGAATCGTTTATTTATGTGATGAAGAACTTAACAATCGTAAATATGTCTTGAACACATCGTCGCAATAATAAATACAAGTACGGCAAAAAAAAAAAAAAAAAATACACGCGATTTATATTATTACCAAATTCGTCAAACAGAATATATTATTTTATAAACGCGCATCGATAAACCGTTTTATACGGAACAGTGATTTCAACAGCCAACAGCGCAAAAATAGAATAATACATATTACCTATATTATATACATATAATGTGCTTTTAACGTAATTAACGTGAATTCAACGGTATCACAGTATAATAAAATAATATATGTACATACTATATAGAACCAATGCCAATCCCAGGGCATCACTAGCTAATAATTTTCCTGGGTAAAAGCTTTGGAACTTGTATGTTATCGTCATCGTTGATAACGTAGTAGTGTTAATTCGCGATTAAGTCGACAGAAATTTAATGTTGTATTTTTTTTTATTATTATTATTATTATTATTTTGTTTTTTTTTTTTTACAGGCTTCAACGTTTCCTCATAGTGAGTCCATTAACGTATGTACAATAATGGACGATGATGTGAGTCATTGTTAGTTTTATATATAATTTAATAGTAACATATAATTTAAACATAATTCGTTTCTAACACGTACACGAATAACATATAGTTTGAAATTTACCACTGACATTATTTGTATTCGCGCAGGGAAATCAAATTAACAATAACACAACTAAAAGCATGTCAATTTACCTCTGTCCACGATTTTGCCAAACAAGTTTTTGCCAGTCAAGAAATTTTTGGTGGAACAATTCCATCGCCTGTTACGGAATTGATGCTGACACTCTTGAAGTGCCATGTTAACGCCCCGACTGATTGCCTGCAACACTCCCGGATTTTCACGAATCATCCGCCTTTGTTTGTTGCGTAACAACATTAACGATGCCGAATCCATAAGCATGAGGCCAGGGGTCATAGGTGCCAAGTTGTTAGGTTCGCCAGCTTTTGCGATTCCCCTATAGACAACAAAAAACAAACGTCATAATTACTATCACATACCACTTAATATCAAAAACATTAATAATGAAATTTTAACATCTCTGTCGAAACAAGATAAACCATTTATGTGAATACATTATGAATAACGGATATATAATATTATTTCAAATACAGTTGAACTTATTTTATTTGTCTCATTGATTCATACCGTACAGAAAGAAAAACATTTCTCAACAAACCAAAATCACATATCGCAGACACCACACGAATTCTCAATATAAATATACTATCGCCATCTATTTGATTTCAAAATGTCAACATTATAACCATATGTTGCGCGTGCTTTAAGTTGTACCTATGGTGTGCGTTTAACCTATGGTGACCTGTTTCCATATTATTTAACTAATAAGACCTTTTATAATAAATATAATAAACATTTTATACTAAAGTTTTTTTGTTCATTTTTTAAATATAAATCGACTTTTAGTTTAATGTCAAAAACGAAATCCACACATATTTTTACATAAAGCAAGCGGAATAAATTTTTCCAAACTTTGAAAAAAACCATACTATTACATTGTGATTTACTTCCGTCTTGATGTTGATTATACCTTTATTATTGGATTTTATTATTTTTATTATTATTTATAAAGTGTTAACAAATGCCGTACTTAAGCGAAAAAAATACAGAAAACATTTTTGGGCTGATTAAAAAGATTCTGGGATATAAATTAGTCGACATATATCATTTTAGTTTAAATTATTAATGTATATGAACCATGTACAAAAATAGTAAGTTAATACAATAATTTTATATGTGAATAAACATCCAAAATATTATATTGAATCACGGTGGTAAAAACTTTGGATTCTAAAGTGCATTTTTCTGCCTACACAAAGAATGTCTGTTATACAGTTATAAAATACTTTATATCATAAGATGCATGCATTTATATTCAATGTTATCCCCCATCGAAAAATTTTATTGGCGATCCGTGTGCTATTTACTATTAATGTAGTGGAAAAAAATAAATAATAATCTGCAAAAACATAATAAAAATGAATAAAAATAAGAACAGTTTGAGCGACTTTTAAAAAGTAATCATATTATATATTATAATATTGGGAATTTGAACTCACATTGAAAGTTTTGGGAAATTAATAAATATATTTTCTTAGATTTGTTTCTTTTATTGATTAAATATAAATAAAATGTATCTATGAACCGTATAATTTAAAATAAATGATGATACTGGTGAGTAACTGTACTGATGAAATCACAAACAATAAAATTTGCAAAACTACCTTGTAAATTAGATTTTGCGTTATATAATTATATATTTTATTTTTAATTATTTGTTTATGCACTCATGTTTTACCCATTATTTGCATATTAATTTTTAAAGAAGTATTGTTAATGAATTTACGAAAACATATTTAATTTTAAATATAACTCATTAATTCATAAATAATTTAAACACATGTTTCTAAATATTTAATTATTCTTATAAACATTTATTTTTGTATGTACCTACAATTGGTAGAATTTTAAAGAACCGCCCAAAATATATTTCTATGTGCGTGCATATGTGTAACTAATAAATCATAACGATTCTGATTACCCCGTATTAATTCGTGGATTGTTACTACCCGTGAAGTTCCATATCATTTTACACCCATAAACGTCAGAAACCGTTTCATTAATAATACTTAGTAACTACTATCGCTATAATATTATTAATATTATCTCTCTAGTATCACTATTCACTAGTATCACAATAATAGCATGCATAGTACGCGCGTGTGATATTATTTTAGCACACGAAAAACACTTGTCTACAGAATACGCGCGATGACCACGGCCAATGTGCGCATTGAAATGTGTATACGTCATATAAATGTGTATACACTTACACAGTCACAATACGATGGGTCTGAAGTGGTGTCTCGGTCGCCACTACCGCGCGCGCGCCTACACCGCCACAGTGTTGTCGTCGCTGTCGTCATGGACGTGCCCGCCAGACAGGAGTGAAGAGAAATCGACGTGTCTGGACAATGGATTCAAGTACTCGAGATCGATGTATGTGCGCCTTGTGTGCGTGTGTAAACACATACACTCGCGTTGGTCTACGTGGACATGGAGAAATTAAGCACATAATGGACAAACAGGGATGTAGTATTTGTTGAACGTGTCACCGGATTGACGGACCGACCGCGACGAAGAGGTTCAGAAACGTTGCGCCGGTGAAGGAAAAAGAAAGAATTTAAAAAATAACTTGGACTACCCGCGAGAAGATCAACATTGAGGCGTTCTACACACACACACACACTCATATATGCACATAAATAACACATAAAATAAAACACAAACGAGTTACGGGTACAAGATATTAGTGTTGATTTTGCCATGTAAATTTTCGAGATGATGAGACAACTTTTTTTTGCCAACATAATATTATACAGACGTATAGTAATAATAATGTTATATTATACGAGACAACGAAAAAAAAAAAGAAAATATTTATGCGCCACGCATTCGAAAGATTTAGTGTGATACATTATATTCCACGCAGCCAGTCGTTTTTACGTGTTTATACTTATTACGTTACTCGAATATTTCACTTATATACTTGCCTACCACCTCTCCATCGTCTACGAGTGAACGACAAAAAATGGTACAGGTCAATAAAAGCTTGTGAAAATGTATGTACCTATGTGTGCACGAAGGGGTAAAAACGCGGTAGAGAAATTCACATCATCGAGGTTAGAACAACGTGACAACTACCTGGTAATTTAATAACTTCAAAAGGTGATTATCGTAAAACGTTAACTGTTGACGTGCAAGATAAAAGATAAATCAGTAAAGAATGTTCCGGTAGACGTTTACTTGTTTATATAAACGAAAAAATGTATAAGGAGGCACAGTGAGTATATTATAATATTCATAACTCGTTTTATTTTCTCTTTCTTTCTTTTTGTTTTTTATTATCATTTTTTTTTTCTTTTTTTATCTTATAAATTTGTTTTTTCGTATGTACGAGAAAGAGAGAAACGACTGAATAGAGACTGTCTTAGAGGTGCAGGGGCAGAAAGAAAGATAGATATACACATGCCTGCGTATATGTATGTATGTGTGAGTGTAATTTATAGTATCACTAGCACAGCTCAAGCCTATCTCCCTTCATCATCGGTTGTCGTGGGAATATTCGCGTTCTGGCTTCATTCCGGTCGACATTTTTATATTTTAGGTCGCTTAATGTCGTTAATCATCCGATTCTTATTTATTTTTCTACAAACACACACGTATACATACGCGCGCGCACACATACACGCTTTACTAAACCGACGCATAGTTTGAACGCTCGCACGCGCGGACTACGTCACAAAGACACGACGCGATACGACTTCATTGTACCGCGAGCACATAAAAAACTTCATGTACTTATACATATTATATAGATATATGCATAAGCGATTCGATAACTACGATAACAGACAAATCAGCTGACGACAACGACGGTGTGTTTAATCCATCCATAGAAAGTTTACTGCAACGGACTGGAGTTTTAAGTTCACTCTACGGTAGACGTCGTCGTCGTTGTATATACGAACAATGGGCTGAACTGTGACATATATAATATGGCGGTGTCGCGGTGGAAGTCGCAAATGAGACAAGTGTTTCTGTTTTATTCTATCTTTTTCCAAGCGCGATTTAAATCCTGAAGCCTGTGCAAATCCTACGCCTATTAATATGACGTATACGATACTATATGAACAAGTGATGGCAACAATTTATCGGCTAGTCGAATAGATCTAATCCAAGGGAATCTCATCAACTCGAAATTATTTTCAAATCATACGTGAAGCATATAATAATATTAGTAGGACCTCTTCGCATTTACGCCAGGAAAATATGGATATTCGTTTGGGCCAAATACTGACTGAATTTAATAAATTTATAGGGTTGTGAGGGCCCCAGGGTTCTCTATTCACAACAGTATAAGAAAAATAATTTATTATTTGCTTTTTTGACAAACTTTCTATTTCTAACAAACTTAAAATTTGAATTTCCCATTATACACTATTATAGATGAAAAAATACTGATAGGAACAAACAAAAAAAGAAAAAATAATATTT
>JAIPRM010000250.1:44983-66803 GCA_025469315.1 Stegophylla sp. TES_Ste_2020 | reverse complement strand
CGTCGTCGAAACCGCATCAACTGTCACCGTCCAACATTATAATTTATAATACGTAATATTATTATTATTATGTGATATTATGTATATGACGTACTGATACGCTTCGCACCGCCGCCCCGACGACCGTTTGAAATCATCTCGGACGATCATTCCGTTTTTATCTAAATATTTATCTCATTAATATTATTGTTGAGTATTCTTTGTTTAATAACCCAACCAAAAATACTGTCGTTTAATGACACAACCCATGTTTACAAAATACAGCTACGACAATCCGCGGCTGCGCACAACGACATGTCCGTGTTTGCGTTCGTACGGCCGCCCGTTCGTACGGCCGCCCGTTCGCTTTTTTTTTCCTCCCTACCCTGCGTAAAGAAGTTTAACTTCAAAAAATAATATTTTCGTCTTTTAATCTAAAGTCACGTGATAGCTAATGCACTAGCGCGCGCGCGCACACACACACACAAATTTAGGGATTATTATTATTTTTTTCATCAGAAAAATATATCGACTGAAATTCCTTCGACGGTCAACGTGTTATTAACAAAGCAGTACGCCCATTCTATGTTTTTTAAGGAAAGGAGATATAGGTATACCTATATCTGTATTAAGGTATACCTGAGGCCACTTAGAAAATAAATCACCACTCAGAAATTGAGTGTCAACATTTAATTATTAGGTAGACAGATAAAAAAAAATCTCTGGTATAGTAACTATATAACCATACAGTTAACTAAGGGATGGAATTTTAATGTATTTCTGTTTATATTATTATTATTATTATTTGTTGTACTAGTGAATCTAAAACGAAGTTATGTATAGTTACATACGATGATTAAATATATGTTTCGATTTTTTATCGAATTTTCAGTATTAAGATCTCTAAACGTTTTTACACGAACTCCATATTACGTTAATTACATTTTAAAACATATTAACCATATAGTTTTATAACATTAGTCCCAATATATATAAAAACATAAATTATTTCAATACCAATTGACAGCTATTATATATTATTTCAACATCCCGAGTTTAATTGTATGATATTTCTTTAACAAAATATCTTTAAAAGACACGGAAGAAAATAAATTATATTTACTTCTTTGTCAGGTTCAATCAGTTTGACCATGTAAACTTTATGAAAGCAATATTTATTGCAAGTGAGACATTCAGATTATTTAACGATACATTATATTCCTTTATTTTTGTTGCTCAACTTGTTCAAATGTTCTTTTTGCAATAAATAAAATAATATTTCGTAATTTTTTTACATATATATAATCTTGAAAAAGTTCCAGGTTATACTGGAACTATATTCTGGTTATAGAACCAGATTTCTAAAAAGGTAGTTATAATCTAATAAAAATTTGAAAAATATTTTAAAAAAGAATACAAAATTATGTTGATGAATTTCGATAAAAAATTCTTTATCTTGTTTTTTAAATTTTTTTATAGATTAATTACAACTAACAAGATGAAAAAAAAGTAAAACGTTATTTATATCTATGTAATAAAATATATAGATATAAACACATTTAAAAAAAATTTCTTTAAGACTTTTTGTAAAATATTTACACATTTATAATCAGTACAGAGGATACTACTAATAAAAAAAGAAAATGTGTTACAAGTGCAAGCTACTTTTTTCGGCCCGAAAAACGCTGTCCTAGCGAAGCAGGCTGGAGTACCCGGGAACTGGAGTTCCGTGTGCGCGGTGTTGTTCCGGTCGGAATTTCTCTCCATGTACATGTTAACGCACGTGAACGTCCGATTGTTTTGTGTGCGACACGTGTCCATGGATGTGCGCATCCAGGAATGAGCTCGTTAGACACGTGCGCGACTCATATATTGTGTTACGTCCTGCATCTCCCAGCACCAGCTTTGAGAGTACACAAAGCTGTTCACGTGGATCGTGTCAATAGAGGCGCTCGTTAGTAGCCTAGCCAAAAGGTGTTTGCATTGGCAGAATTAAAATAATAGTTTAGTGGAAAACTAAAATATTATTCTGTTTGATTTAGCCCCCTCGTCATATTTAAATTACCCAGTAAGGTGTTCCCATTTGCATTTGGACACTGTGTACAATACCAAAACAATGTAAACTTTTCCCTACTTTGCCCTCTAAAATCAAACATTGTACAACGTACATTATGCCACACTTTGTCCCGTATCATCTTCAGGATGCATTAACATCCATCGATGCATTAACGACCAAACAATAAAGGGAACATAAGCCATGCGAACTACTATCAAGTTATATATTTTAAATATTAATTGTGTACCTACCCATTTTTGACATTTTACGATGAATAAGAGTAATATTAAAATGTTGAGTGTTTAAAATATTTTTTAATGCTTCACTGTGTGTAAAAACTTAAATTAAACGACATACGTTAAAATTCATACACCTTGAGGCTTAGGGGCGGCGTTATTTTAACGTCTACCGACTATCAGTATTCGATAAGACATCTTCAGTAAATATTTTAAATATTTTTGTACTCGACATGTAGTATGCCATCTTCCGTGAAATGTTACCTACCAAAATACTGTTCGCGTGTAATAACTGTAATATGCTATTTACCGTAAAATGCCATCTATAATGTAACATATTATACAAACTACTTAATTATTATTTATTTTATTTAATTCACTTAATATATTACTAATGATCATCATTGTCAATAAGATAATTTAAAATTGATTTTGAATATAATTTAATCGTATACCTATAATATTTCTCAAACCTTGGTGACAGATACTTTCCCGTAATAAAATGAAATTTGTATAATATAAATGATAATTTTATTTAAAAATTACTATTAACCCTAAAAACTTATTAAATAAGCATATAAGAATAACATGATTATTTAAAAAAATAAAATAAAATGATACATTTAAATCATGTTTTTTTATCGGGTAGTTAATAATTGACCGATACTCTAACGAAGTAGCAGTAGGTAAAATACTACACGAGTATCGATATTTTTTGACGACAAATTTAAACACCAGTAAACACCACTAATTTCCCTTAAAATATTAAATTAAATGAAATAAACTAAAGTATTAATAATTATAAAGGGTTTAATAGTTGATGGATTGCGATACTTAATATATTTATTAATAAATAAGTAAAAATGGGTATTTAGATAACTCATTTATCATTTAAGTATACACTTATTATTTCACAAATTGAACATACCTTAGTAGTCAGGTATACAAGAAAATATTCTATCTACAGATTGGTTTTAAGCATTTAATAACAATTTATAGTTTATTTATAGTTATTTTTTGTTAACTAGGCGACCCATTTCCTCCACTAAAAAAAAAAAAAAAAAAAAAACCAAGTAGAAGCACAATAATAAAGTAACATTAATGATAATTTGTTTATAAGGAATTTTATTATTTAATATAGGCGAAAAAATGTATTGCAGAATACTGGATACTTATTGTTGTTAATTATAAATAATATTAAAAATAATCTTTTAATTAAAATATTTATAATTCGGAATTAACTGTAAATAAATACAAGCTGACAAAATATTAACTATAATTGGCAGTAAAAAACTACCAAAATTGATTGTACTATTACACTAAAAAATAACGTTTCGTTACAAATATTTTAAATTTATTATCATTAATTTTTTTGTATTTAGTCATTTTTATTTTAATTATTTATTTAGATATTTTCTCCTTATTATATTACTTTTTTATTAATGAGTAGCGACTCGTTAAAAATGTTTGGCGACCAAATTTTGGGTCGCGCGACCCATAGGTTGGGAAACGCTGCTGTATATTATTTATAGCGTAGCGTCCTCTGCGTATTACGTTTTCACTCGTATGCAACAGGTGTTTAGACAATATAATTATTATGCTAACACACCGACCCGTGCCTATACGTCTATCATAATATTATGGTCGGCAATGGGCAGACAGAGCTTGCGAGGAGATTGTGAACACGCGCTGTAACGTTTCGAATGAGACACATCTCGTTCGGCATTTGGTCGAAGGGGAACGGATTCGGTCAAAGTAATTAAGACCAACCGTGCAGCATCACACGCGGCGGTAGCGGTCGATTCTACCCCGTTCCACCCAACCCCCTTTTCGTCCTGTCAACACTGATGTGCGATACACGTGCCTATAGCTGCATATAAATTGAATCCCAAAACAAAAAAAAAAAATTTAAATACCTTAGATAACTTTGGCCGAGTCTTAACTAATATAAATATTATTTTAAAAGTCGGGACTCGATCTGAATGCACCAGTGCCTATACTTATATTTTATCAACTACAATCTCCTACACTAAGCCATCTCAACATCAAAATCTTTACTCTACACATAAGTTTCTTGCAGATCACTCTACGACCTCTCTGTTGATTATAGTTATTAATTATTGTAAATATATAAAGATTAGAATACTATTGTAATCACATTGTTACTTCTCTATATCTTAAAATCACCAATTGTTTATTATCCTTAGTACTTAAAGAAATATTTTTAATTATTACGTTAATCTGTTAAAAAACAATATTTAAATTGTCAAATATCCCTAGATATAGATAGCATTAGGCTAGGAATTTCTTATGTTTAAAATAAAAATGAAAAGATAAAAATAAAAAAATTAACTGCAATCAATAAAGTGTCATGCAGCTCGGCAGTAAATTTAATAATAATATAGGTATCTAGATTTTGCTAATTTTATATAAAAAAAATTTAATTGTTATTATAAAATAATATGTACAATTATAATAGTGGGCATTGATACGCGGCTGATGTTCACATCACGAATGCTGCGAATTAAATAATATGACGTTAAGACGTTAAGTGTTAATCTTACCCGCCCAGACACATTATTATTATTATTAATTATCAGTATTTTGGGTTACAGTAATGTAACGAAAAGTAAAGCACTACTGTAACGACTTAACATTAATTGTAACGCGTTACATAATTTCGTTGCAATTGTTTTCTATGCAATGAAAACGTAGTTTTTCTTAATATAACGTTTTATATATGTACTACGAAATTTCACATACCAATTTTTTGTTATTATTATTTTTAATAAAAGTATATAAATGAACATATTTTTCTATGAAATTTATTAAAAAGAGTATAATCTATGTTATAGTGTAACTACATATATAACACTATATATTATAGTGTAATTAAATTATTCAACTCTCGTCTCCCGAAATCACTTTTCGGGATAGCGGGACACAAGTCATACTGGTATTGCCCCGGCGAATTCGGAATTTTTTTTTTTATTTGTAATATAAAAGTAACGTAGCTACTTATGAGTTTTAAAAGTATTGTAATTTCATTAGTTTTATTTGAGAATGACTAAAGTAATTTCATTAAATATACCTATATACATAAGAGTAACGAGTAAAGTAACTTTATTATTTTTTAAAAGTAACTAACCCAACACTGCTAATTATATTCAATATCTTGTTCGTCACTACTACCAATCATGAAAAACACAAGAAAAACAATGAGAACGCTAGGTGAAGCGTAAATTCTATACGTATACCTATATGTTCTAAGTAATTGTAACGATAAAGGCAAGCACTCGAATCGTAGTTAAAATGGGGTGTAAGTGCAACATACTTGTTTAAAAAAATTAAAAATACGTCAACCCGTCTGGATTAGCTACGCTACGCTATTGCCTAATATTTTCAAAAATAAAAAAATTACATGTAGTATTGATCGGATTTGATTTTATCTTCTTGGTATTTAAAGCCTATATTCCTTTAAATTATTTAAATGGAAAATAGCACTTAGTGTAGATTTTGAATTTTATGTGTGTGTGTGTGTGTGTGTGTGTGTGTGTGTGTGTGTGTGTGTGTGTGTGTGTGTGTGTGTGTGTGTGTGTGTGTGTGTGTGTGTGTGTCTGTGTCTGTGTCTGTGTCTGTGTGTCTGTATATAAAAAAAAATAATAATGAATAAGGAATACCAAGA
Organism: Stegophylla sp. TES_Ste_2020; assembly: GCA_025469315.1. Lineage (NCBI taxonomy): Eukaryota > Metazoa > Arthropoda > Insecta > Hemiptera > Aphididae > Stegophylla > Stegophylla sp. TES_Ste_2020. The sequence continues at coordinate 60,847 of JAIPRM010000250.1, read as the reverse complement.
AAGATATCTGGGTACATGGGGTGAAACCTCCAAGACGTTCCCACGATAATATGCTATTGAGATTTTAGATTGTAACCAAGTAATAAATTTACGATTTACCCATGTCATCTTGACATTTTCTGCTTGTTTATTATATAGCATACAATCAAAAAAAAAAAAAAGATAAAGAGGGATAAAAGAAAATATATGTACCTACTCACTTGACGGGGGGTATAACAGGCGGCGTGAAGTTATTTCGGGTCCATTCGACCAAGGGTGGTCAGTCATAAACTATATATTATATTGCTTTGTTCATTCGAAGAAAAAAATTACCCATGAGACGAGTAAATAAATAAAGGGACAAAATACATTATTATTATTAACTTTATCTACTTCCGATTGCTTAAAATATATAAATAAATAAAATGCACTACTGTTCAGTACTCTAATAAAAATGTATTATATATATTTGTATTATTAATTTTACAAATATACAGTTTATTCAAAATATGCATAAATGTATGCGCTTATACCAATGTGTACTATGATACCACCAATAATGTTATGCAAACTAAATGTATGCTAATTAATATACTGATTAATAGAATCATTAATTATGATTTATTAATAATACAATAACTTAACAATGCAACTTAATAATGTCTTAAATTGAGTGGTTAGAACATCGTAATCAAGATAAGATAGATCAAGGGATATGTAGGATTTTTATGAGGTATATAGATAGTAAAAAAAAAACTATTGGTTTGAGGTAAATAATAATATTAATTTATTTATTATTGAAGAAGAAGAAAAAAAAAAGTAAATTATAACAAAGAAAAACCATTACGGCATAAAAACTTTGTTTTGTGATGAGAAAGGACATACACATACATAAACAAATTCACACACGTTACATATACATACATTTTCCTGGAGACTCAAACCAAGGACGGTTTATATGTACCGTACACATTACAACCACGACGGGGTAACCTGGTTGAGGTACACAATCATTGTCTCGTCGGATAATGAGTGTGTTTATAAAATAAAAAACGGACATCTGTACAAAAGTATAAATATTGGGAGGGGGAATACAGGCCAAGGTGTGTATGAAAAAAATATGAAAAACTTTGTATTACCACGATTGTGATCCATGTGTCGCCTTTTGGCGCATCGAGGATAGGTGTTCCTAGCCATGCATTGTGTCGCCAACGAAAGCAGGAACAAGGGAGAACGTACCGATCGCGTTACGGAACGGCGGACGGTCTCAGTGGACGGTTTATCTCATTATCTAATTAATTATAGTTTTTAATTGGCCGGGACCCCCAGTTGCTGTTTATAATATATAATTCGCAATTCTCGCGGCCGATGTCCACTTTCTGGAACTCATAAGACGGAGAGGTGGGTGGTGGAGCTAACGATGACGATTGTGTTACATCGCGAATGCCTTTATAAAACGATTGCGATACGGGGTGAGGAAAAGACGCGTATCAGTTTTGAACGTCACAAAGTGTTTACAGAAGGGGGAAAAATAAACTTCATTGTGATAATTTATAAGCTTATTCGCTCCGTTCAGAATCTAAAAATAATTATACCTACTTGTTCGAATAAAATCCATAAAGAAAGGATTCAATAACGGTATGAAAAGTTTATGTAAGCTATAAAAATCATATTCAAGTGTTCTATAAAAAAAAATAATAATTATTATTCGAATTTTTTTTTTTGGCATAACAAATTTTGGAGCTGTAAAAACCTCTATAACTTGTCAAGGTATTCAATACATTTAATTACAGACCATTAAAAACAGTAGTAATTAATTAAAAGATAGATTTTCTTTTTTGTGTTTAAACATTTTGTAAATTCTAAGCTGTTAATATTGTGAACCATAAATAAATAAAAGAATGCAGGTAAGTAACCATTCTTTACAATACTTTTATTATCATGTATACCAATTTACTATCGGTACGTTAACATATTTTACATAATATACATATAAATAATGATTTTTATTGCAATCACACATACTATTATTGTTACATATGACCAATATCACCAGTAAATCAATTTTTGACGATAACATCAATGCCATTCGACGTTTGTTTTTCTACTAGTTTTTTCTTCTTTTTTTTCAATAGATACTTCCCTAGAATAAAGAAAATTGCTTCATTAAAATATACACACATTGTTAGCACGAATAAAGCTCATCATATTTTTATCACGTACTTTGGAAAATAGCTAAATACAATTAAATAATGTACAACTCAATTCAAATTTCATTATTTTATTATTTACTAGTAATATTTTGTATTTGTTAAAATAACAATAAAATATAACACGTACTAGCCGAACTTAAAATGGGAAAATCCGAGTAGAGGAATTCAAATAACAGCATAAAAATTACGTTCTAAGAAAATTATTTCAAACAAGCTCGTAGGGCGTTTTGCCCCATGGATATATATATCGATTCCGCCAGTTTAGTATCTATTGATTCAACCGGCTACTGTTTATAAAACTATCTATCAACACCGCCGACTACTGTTTATAAAAAAATATATATCAGTTTTGTCATATTATAATATAATTATGTATTAAATCATTACCTAACGCCTAATCATTATTTATATAATATACATATTTCTGTGTTATTATAAAACACTTCACTCGTCTAGTAGGATAGATAATTTATTTTAATAAAATGACTCCGAGTGAAGATCGGTGTACAACATGTTCTAGATGTTCTGTATCTCCGCAGTATATTATCAGTATTTTTAAATGCGATTTTTTCCAAGATAATCCTTACACAAATAACAATTTTATGACATTAATTGAAAATAAACGCATGTTATTGCCGCGTTAAATTTTTCCGTTAATTATCTGAAACATTTTTCCAGGAAAGTAGAGATATATATATTTTTGTTAATAGTTGTCGGTGTGAACTTAGCCCCTTCCCCTCCCCCTCGCATTTCCGTCTTTGATAGTTACCGTTATTACTACTCACTGCGGACGTGAGCGCTTGCCATATTATTATGATCGGTTAATGATTCCACGGAGTGTCGGTGGCGGTGCACTTGGCCCGGTCGTAGCAGGCGGTCGTCATGTACGCCATGGCCGTGATCGAGCGGACAACAGGTGGGCCCTGTCGTCCGGTAGCACGTGCAGTGCTTCGTGGTCGAGCAACACGCGGAACTCGTTGTCGCGCAACACGTGGACCTCGTTGTCGGGTAACACGTGCGTCTCATGGTCGGACACCTCGGCGTGGTCCTTGGCTGGCAAGGGTTGACCGTTGGGCAGCCGGTGTCGCGCGTGCACTCGAACTTCAAAGAGGTCAAGGGCCCGGTGCACATGCGACGTCTATGCGTGGACGGCGTGGTGCATCGGAACACGGGCGGCGTCACTGGTTTACATAAGGTCGACTGCGTGTGCAGCTGCGACGTGACGTGACGGGCAAGCGAAAAAAAAACAACAACATTCAATCACGCTACGGGTCACCACAAAAGGGTCACATCACATCCTAGGGTGCATGGTACTACCCCTTCAGTGGCGTATTTAAATATGTACATTTTTGGATTCACCCCAAGGGTTTATTTTCTTTTATTGTATTTATAGTATATGATAAAAATGTAATATTTGCAGTGGCAGTTGGGTTTGCAAAAGGTGGTGCACAAAAATGTTATGATTTGGGTCAAAAAAAAATTTTTTTACATATAGTAAAAATACTGTAATTTGATTTATTTTTAAAAGTATTCGAATAGTACAAAATTTGTTATCCCAACAATACTAGACCTATCTAGGGTAATGTAACTCAACATTTTTATTGATGCAATATTATATAAATCAATGAAGCCGTGTAATGATCAAACGTATTTGTGCACAAATCGATTGTGCTCCAAAATGCCGTGTGTTATCGGACAACGTGTTAATGCACGTAAAGAATATTAGTACGGCCGCCCAGTGCACAACAAAAGCTTATCAACGTAAAAATCTGCAAAATCTTTTCTTTTTTTTTTTCAAAAAGCAATTTTTAAATTACCAACTATATATATAGTATATATATACTATAACTATATACAACTATATACATATACTATGAACTCAATAATAATTATACAAATTTAAAAAAAAAAAGTTTCGTACGAATTTTTTGGGTGGTTTACGTGCTCTTGTGCTCCATAACACGCACCGCCACTGAATATTTCTATGATATGATATGCAACGGCAGGACGTAGTGTGTCACTAGTAGTTTACGTAATCATCAAAAATTAAACCTAACTGTATCTCTATTGGATATGCATCAATAGATAGCGGACAATTGATAACGAAGTATCGGAAATGCATAATATACGTTAAGGTATCCATTTTTTAAACATTTTTTTCTTATATTAAATTCTGAGTAAAGTAAAGAAGTGGTTTTACAATAACGATAATAACGCTTTTACACATACCTATAGCATAGGTAATAGCATGATTTTTTTGATATATTATAAAATTAAAATAAAATAAATAAACCACAACTAAGCTTGTAAACTGAAACTTACCTATATTATATACTATCAAGCCTGAAAACGGGAGGGTGGGAAAGGGGGATTTCCTAGGCTCAATTTATTATTAATATTAAACGAAGTATATTGATATCATACCCAGATTGGGCCGGCGGGCTACCTAGCAAATCCTGGTGAGCCACCAGTGTTTTTTAAGTCTTGGGTTGCTTGAAATTTAGAGATTTATCTCTGAGTATGATGTATGTTAAAATAAAGTGCTGTCATAATTTTTATACGTCTATTACAATATACAACTAGTTACGTCAAGTAGGTACGCTACGTTAAGTATCAAGATATTATGATGAATTCGTATTCGATATTGACCATATTAATATAATCATATGAATTATATATATATTTATTTATTTATTTATAAATTGTAAGATCTTTGATTTAAACACCAACATAATATTCATTGTATTTGGTTTTCATCATTGAAAAATAAGGACAACTACGTTTTTTTTCTTTGTGTATAAGCTAAGGTAACCATAATATTTATAAATATAAAATGAGAGGAAATAATTTAATTGAACTTTAAAAAAATACCCTCCTAAAATTATTAAAAATATTATAACATATTATAATAATGTTCATACAGTTGTTCGCATTCACTTATCGTCGTTGTCGTCAACACGTTCAGTCCGCGGACGAGAAACACGTATGAAAATAATAGTTATAATAGCAGAACCGCTGCGCGCCGGGTAAAAACCTATACGAGCTTTGCAGTCGAAATCACTCGTTTTTTAGCAGAAAAAAATGACCTAATGCCAAGATGAAAAATAATAACTGTGTATTGGGGCCAAACGACAAACAGTATTTTAATTAATATCCAGTGGTGCTGGTATCTATTTACTTACACGATTCATATGGATTTATACGCGTTTCTCGTCGTCATTGTATTGTATATTAATGTATAGAATATTTTGACGAAAATCGAGAGAGAAATACATTAGTCACATATTTAAAATTAATTTAAAACTTCATATTGTCCGACACGTCCTGCCGACGCGCCATGGCGACGCTGGAGGATAATAAGACGACGGGGTTATTATTATTATTATTATTATTATTATTTTTTTTTTTTTTTACCTTTTCTTAGAAAACGAATAATGCCCTACATCGGCTGATTTATATGGCGTGCAACAATGTTTTTGTGTTAAAATTTTACGACCGGGTCAGTCTGCGGCAGATAGAAATCGAACTTCACAAGGGTGGAATAGGGTAAAGAGGGTTGTACTCGCTTAGATTGTGCGTTTACTCGTATAATAGACGGTTCTTGACAGTTTTTAATATTTATTACAACTGTATTGTAATACACTATTGCTTTGTAAGATAATCTTGTAGCAACAGGTCCACTCCATTGTGTACAACTTTCTATATATAATCGTCACGCCAGAGGAAAATTTTTACCAACTTATATTATATTATATACCTACTCGTGTATGTGTGTGTGTGTGTGTGTGTGCGTGTGTAGTTAAGTAATTCAATTACATTATATGTTATATTTTAATATTTATATCAATTTTTATATTCTACTATTATTGATAATGAATGAATATTAATAGTTTGTAGAACTATTCATCTTGGAGTTTTACTTAAATAACTAAAATATAAAAAATTAAACTGAAAATACATTTCTGTTTATACCCAATTATTGAAAGTTTTTCCTTATTTTATATAAGAATGTTGAGAGTTTAAAAAAATTACCTGTTTTAAAGAAGGTTAGTAGGTATGTTCTATAGAAATAGATTGGATAATTTTATTTTTTGGATAATATCAAAAAAATCAAATAATCAATTTTGTCCAAAAATTTCACTTAGTTTTTACTAAACATCACACAGACAAGAATTGCTCGCGAAAAATACTCGTGATTTGTATTGATTTTCACGGTTTTATATATTTTGCTTTAGTTAAGTCTTCTATAGTATATACGTGTATTTTGGATATCACCCATCACTAATGACTTCCCACTCTCACCTATCTGGTTTCGAGATTTCAGTCGTGGTCGAATGTTTTTTTTTATTTTGTAATTATCAATTACGTTTGTTGGGCACTTGTGGTCATCGTCTCCACACTTCAACGTAGTTACACCGCATTCGACCGACGCGAACCATGTCAACAGTAACGTATTCGTCAGCAGTAGCATTCTGAAATATAAGATAATCGCGACAATTAACTCGCATAGATACTCATAAATAGGACTCGGATTTTGTAGTTTATCTCTTTTTTAGAAAGAAGTATATTGAGAAGACAATTTTTGTAAAAAATTTGTTTTGTAATATAATAATTTTATTCAAATAATCTATATTCAAAACATCATATACTTATAATCAATGAGTGTCCACAAATCATTACTTGTTTGATTAAATATCAAAATTTTATATTACATATTTTTGCATATTCTGAAGTTAGTCCATTATGTTTCAATAATTAAAAATTAAATTACAATTTAACAAATTACATTTTTTTATTGCATAGGTATTTGCTATATTATTCATCTTACTTTTGTTTATGAAAATTTTAATAAAATTGATAAATAATTATGACTGCAAAATTAACATCAAATGGAAAATTGAAATTTAATTTTGAATGTTTTACATGTTTTTGCATTTTTTCGTGCATATTTTGACTCTTTTTAGTGCCACAAGACAATATTCACAGTGACAGATTTAAATTTGGAAAGTGTACGGGCCTGGTGCGATATTCGCGCGCCCGGACACCAAATACTTCGCGCACACCTACTATCGCGGCACCGCGAACGTACTTACGTACCGGCACACTACCTATACCGACCGTGTCGATCACACTATGTGTTTATATGTGTATATGTGTTGTATAGTCCAGTGGCGTGGCGAACTCAAAATAATTCAGAAGCCAAAATTTTTTACGACCATCCACCTATAAAAATATCCTCGAAGATCGCAATAACAAGCCCACTCCAATTTTTTCAAATATTTATAAATAGTTTATTTAAAACAATGTATATATATATACAAAGATGCGTTTTCCTGTAATAAATTTTTTTTTATCTTATTTATTTTTATTTAATAATAAACACATAATTGAGTAATTAAACTTAAGCAACTAAATAAATGAGCATTATAACATTTAAATTTAAAATGTAATTTAATTTAACCTAATCGTTTCATTTTTAAGCATTGATACAGAATTGAGCATTGTGCTTGCAGTGTTATTATATCAATCATCATTTGATAGTTCCTGCTTATATAATTCGTATAGCTAATTATTTGTTGCTGTACCTAATACTTAGTACCTACCCACCCCCTGCATAACTCCCAAAATCTCAGAGGCAATTGCCTCTCAAATCAGTGTTCGTAATGCCCCTGGTATAGTCAAACAGCAGCGGTTGAGGTTGCCACGCAAGTACTGTCCGACTATGTAGTGTGGGTGAGGTGTGTAAATGTGTATAATTGTGTATAATTGTGTGTGTGTGTGTGTGTGCGCGCGCGCGCGCACGCGAGTGTGTGTGAGTGTGCGCGCACGAGTGTATGTGTGTGTGCGCGCACGAGGATATGTGTGGTGTGTGTGTGTGTGTGACTTAAAACTATGGAAAAAAGGGTAACTAATCTATAAAAAAAAAGGGGGTAGTAAAGCTAAATAAATGGCAACTACGTTGCTGTATATTGAATTTAAATAAATACAAAATAAAAGGTAATTATTCACAGCAACACGTAAAAGGAGTAGGTAACAATAATATTGCCTGGTTGGCACAACAATGAATTAAATAGGTATGTAGCCCTTTTGGCTCAACAGTAGTAAATAAATAAATAATAAGGTAAATGGTAACAATGAACAATAAAATATAAAATTGGTAACTGTGAGTTTTGTTTGCGAGTGAATTTTAACAAGGAGATCAATTAAAACAAAAAATAAAAAATTACGAATGATGATTAAATCAAATATAAATGTACTAAAATAAAATTATCTTTTAAAAATTCACTCACAACAACACAAACAATAATAAATAATAATACAATAAAATAAAAAACTCACAGTTTGGGGTGAGAACTGGCCAGTCACTCTGTACCTAATTCTAGAATAATAAATTAACACACACGCAAAGGTATAAAAAATAGGACGGCTCTTCTGGCCAAAGAATTTGTGCACTATAATATTATGAAGCGGCCCTTCTGGCCCAACAATTTGACACTATAATAAAATTAAGCGGCCCTTCTGGCCTAACAGTAATTATTATCTTATCTATCTACAGATAACAGATAACATAATCTTATTCATTATATATTATAATATGTTGGTGCGTGTACGTGTTTGTGTGGCCGAACAATAGGTGAATTTAATTAGCGGCAGCGATGGTGACGGGACGGTTCTAAAGTTCTAACAGAAAGGTTCGACAAAAATAAATCAAAAACCCTTAAAAATGATATATTTTTACACGCATTAAGCATTTGAGTATGCATTTTACAACTCTTGATAGGCGACGATCCCCCCATCACCCTCCCCTTAGACCCGCGCTTGTACATACATATCCATGTACCAATGTATGTGCATACAGTGCGTCAACGCAAGGATAAAAATATTTTGTTGGGGAGGGGCTAACATATTTGTTTAATTTACTTCCCCCAAAAAAGAGGGAATTAACCTTATGCAACCCTCCCCCCCACTTACTTCCACATATGATGCAGTATGAACACTCTTTCGTTAGTTTTTTAATAATTTTCACGAAAATTTTATCAATTTCTTCCGATAAATAAGTGAAAAACTTATAGCACATATTATGTACAATAGGACTATAAATATATATATATATATATATTTATATATATTTATGTGAAGCAATGATTTCAACTACGTATAGAGAATGTTTTAAATGCTAAAAAATACATATATGCACCCAATAGGCACAGTTTTGGTATGTTCAGAGAGGGTTTTTGATGTTAGGAAACCTCCCCCTTCCACCATTTCAGGTTTTTTAAATGTGTTTTTGTCAAATAAAAGGGTTATTTTTCCCAAATTTCGAAGAAGCTATTGAGAACTTCAAAAAACGACCTCTTAAAAATACCATCAAGAGCAAAAGTGTGATTTAAAAAATTATTTGTCGAAACATTTGGAAAAGTACTCTTTACAAAAACGTGTACACATAAAAACAAATTTAAAATAACATCATTGTTAAAACACTAGCTTCTTCGCTACACTCAAAATCTAAAAAATTAAAATATTTCCGATACATTCCTGGTATTGAGAATATACTCTGGATTTTTCTCGGAAATTTGCATATCACTAGCTGCTCCTACACGTAATTACGCCACGTTTTTAAACGTTTTTCGATCTAATTTGTTTTTCGAATAATTTTAAATGAGATAAATATAATAAATAAAATAATTATTATTCCCTAAAAACGTATTTTAAACTTGTCTATATACAGGGTATCACACAATAAATTACTGATCTTAAGCAGCAGTTTAATAGAGTTAATTATTTTCGTATAATATTAAGGTAAAAATTTATCCAGCGTAATCAATGGCGTAATAAGATGATGAGCATGATAAAACGAGTTATTAAAACATTAGTTTTCGTGATTAAGAAAATAGGCGGCATCGTGACTGGAACATATGTGTCAATATTGACGTACCGATAGAGTGACAACGAGTGCATAATATAAATGTATAAATTATTAATACCGCGGAGAATGCTTTCTCCCCATGTCATTGAGCGTGAACGTCGAAGATGGCATTACATTCATGTACGATCATTTCGTCTTAAGTGGTATGCATCCTCTTGAAAAACAAAAAAAAAACTGATTCGTATTATAAGGCAACAATAGAAACAGTCGTTTGAGAAATCATATCGTATGTTTACTGCGTATCTACATAATAATAATAATAATAATATATCGATGTATTACAGCCAGATATTACAAATTCGCAACCTTATTGTTCTAAACAATTTTGTTGGAAAATATATGTCCACTTTTGTGGACTAGAAATTTGTTTACATCGAATTCATCATTCTGTTACTAAACAATATTATTATAATTTATAAAATAAATAATATATGTCAAATTTAAATAATAATATGAATGAGACCGAAGTTACGTGTCAATCGTTTAAGCAGAATTTACACTACGGTAGTGAGATCTTTTATGCTAATTCAAATCTTGAATCCAAATTTTATTATGTATATAGTATTATTATAGAATTAAACTTTGAAGTTTAAACGTTTTCATCACAACACAATACATCAAAGCCTGTGATATTTTTTTGATCTTCTTTTCTTTTTTTTTCTTCTCCTTTAATGAATATTATATATGTTTATACGGAACAAATTACAAATTACTTTTTAAGGCCTACAACATATGATTATATTATAATTAATATTATAACTTTGTTTGAATTATTTATAGAAAATTTTCGATTGAATGTGAAATAAATATTTTATGCCAAATGATATTTATTACCTACTAATTATGAGCATATAGCACCTTTATTCGCCTATTGATGCTTCAAAACGATGTAGATGATAAATAAATAAAAATAAAATGTAATTGGAGCACTTGAAAAAATAAATAAAATTATTTTAAATGGAAATTAATCAACATATTTAGAATGGTTTTAAAAACAAAAAGTCGGACATACTTCGCATCATGAGTATTCTTCGCTTCTTGGATGTTATGCTCTAAATTGGTGTATTGCATTTTAAAGAAACGATCAATCTATTCCTCAGTAAAATGATTCTGAGCTGAGCCTTTGTTTATTCAAAATTATTTTACTGAAAAACAATAAAATTCATTATTATTAAAAAAATTATTTATTTTTTGCTCAGCTAGTTTTATATCCCACTATTAACTGAGATAAACGGAAAAAATGATGAGATAAAAAATGTGTTTTAATGTCTGTGTTTGCAAAACATTTAAGACTAAATTAGGCATTATAAATTTATTACAAATTTAACATAATTAAATACCTATGTAATAAACCATAATAGATAATATGAGTATTGAGTAATGATTATTAATAATTCAAACCAAACACGTATCACTGAAAGAGTAAGTGCAAATACATTCATTTTTAATACGTCATAAAGGTATGCGAAAAAAATATCCGCTTTTTTAGACTTATTAATTTAAATTGAATATACGTAGGTCCTTGACAGTATTCATTATTGTGATATTATTCTGCGATAGTATTAATTACCTATTTTTAGTAAATATTTTTAATCTGTGGTCTTTGGCACTTATATGTCTTTTATATAAGTATTATATATGTAAATATAATTTTATATAAATAATATATACATATATATTTATTAATTACGTTTGTTTAAAAAAATATTTAATATCTCATACAAAATATATATGTAAAATAAATACAATTTCAGTACATTCCGCAACATTATTATACACTATATCCCTAACTTTTCATACACTTATCTGCAGTATTTCAAAAATATTATTATAATTATTACATGATTTATGATAAAATTATTAATTAAACAATTTTTAATCAATACTTTTCGATTTTTAAATGTTGAAATATTAGTACTTACTTTTATTATGGTATATTTTCATGTTATTAAGAAGACTGAAATAATAATATAGGTAGTTAAATCAAAAAAAAAAATAATTAATTTAAAGTGAACCCTAATTAAAACCATACATTAAATATCTACTGAATATACCTGAAAAAAACAAAAGTCTATATTATTTTCTAAATGCAGATATTTTCAATCAATTATTTTTTCCTAGATTCATTATTTTAAGAAATCAAAAGTTTTTTTAGTGTCAGGATAAAGGTCGAATACTTTTTGGATTTTATCGACTACATCGATACTGACTAGTGTCCCTGTAGATTTAGCATGATCTTATTTTGTGCTTGACCGTGAGTGTTTCTCCGCACATACACAATGATCACGTTCCACATGTGCTCATGTATTTGTTTGGTCTTAACTCTAGGCGGTCGACTATTGTGGCCTTTCGTATTCTACATAAAATTACTTCCTGTCCTCTGAATAGAGAGAGGATGGCCATTGTAGTAAAAAAAGGACTATTTTTATTTAAACAGTTGTTGTCCAGTCGTTTTACGATCATTTATGTATGGAAAGTCATATATTTTCAAATGTCATTTAAAATTGAAAACAATTTATCTGGAACGAATTATGGCTCTATAGAAAATCTTAAAATATTCTCCAAAGAAATACAACAATAGACTTAATCCAAATGGCATATGTGACATTAAGAACACCCATGTTTTTTGGGTATGTCGCCAATAGTTTGAGTAGGATACTGTTCTTTTGTATTAAGGAATGGAGTTCCTTTGACAGTCGACTCGTCTTCACAAATATAGAATTAACAATACGAATTCAAAAGAAGTTGTTCATAATGGGTATCAGAGAGGGTCTGACAACAATACCTGCGTCGGCCGGTTAGATTAACGACGGTTAGGGATGGAATTTTAATGCGTTTTCCATGTATCTAAAATATATATAAAACTCAGGCAAAAATATCCCACGACTGAATACTTGAATACTACCAGTATAGAGTTATTTATTTATTTATTTATTTATTTATCGACGCCTCGAGGGCATTAGTACAGTACAGATTTTAATAATGGATAATACATAATAATACAAGGTAAGAGAGAAACAAAAAAAGAAAAAAATAATAATAATAATAACAAAAATTTTTTAAAGAGAAAAAAAAACGAAACTAAATATTAATTAATACAATTTTTTAATTATAGATTGCAAATTATCGTAAAAAATATCAATATTTGACATATAATTAATAGCTCGACAAGCACGAACAAGAGGGGTTGCGTAACTATAGTTAGTGAAGTGAAATTTTGTTTTAAAGGTTTGAGGGTTCCTCGAATAAAAAGAAGGAACGGCTAAAGATAATTCATTAAGTAAATCAGGAGCATCAATATCATTATTTAATAGTTTATAAATGAAGGTGACATCAAACTTAACTCGTCTTTCAATTAAGGATTTAAAATTATATGGGTTTAATCTGCAACGAAATGAGCTCATTTTTAAAAATTTGTTTTGTACTTTATTTAACCGATTAATATGTGATAATTGATGGGGTGACCAAATAATAGAAGCATATTCGAGTATCGAACGAACTTAGACATATAAAGGGTATTAAATGCGTAAATATTAGAGTTATATATATAATATTTATTATCTACAAATTATGAGCGTATAACACTTTTATTCGCCTATTAATGATCTTATATATAAATATATATATATTATATATATATTGATCAGTATCATAACTACCAGCAGTAACGTCCATTGGAAAGAAGGCGAACAGAGGGTAACAAGTTTTGCCCAAGTGCCATTTTGTCGTCATTCTACTTCAACGACGATTTGATTCAATTTTGGCAATATGAGTAAACGAGCAAGCCCAGAGTCTGGACCTCACGCATTTTACTTACACTTGAATCTCTCTCGTTTGAAAAATACATAAATAAGAACGTAGGTTTCAAAAATTAATTTTGCTTTGAACCGCGAAAACCATTACTACCTACTAGTTACTAAAATACTTAAATTTATATAACTTGCAGAGTGTACATTATCTAATCCTACACTTACTAATATAAAGTCAATTAATTAGAGAAAAATATGCCATGAGTTGTCATTGGCCGTCAATTAAAATCTACCACTTATTGAATTATGAATATATGTAATAGTTAAATACATTATCACTCTATAGTTGACAGGAGTTATCGATTTACATATAAAATTCAATTCCGGTACAAACAGTATTGATAAAATTATAACGACTTAAACAATTGATTAATAAATATCGCGTGCACATTCTCATGGTCTGCAAAATAAAAAGCAGGAAAAAACTATTTCCGAAATAATTTTTTTTGTTTATTTCTATATAGTTGTGCTCTGTATTTCATTATTATTAGCTTATAATTTATTAGTCAGTGTGTAATATTAAATATTTATTATTTATTATAAATGTATATAATTTGAAAAAAAAATATAAATATTAAACCAACTTAGGTATAAAGGGGGTCGAGTTCTTTTCGCCGCCGTATCATCACTTTCCATTCTAGGCATATACGTCTATTTAGAATAGTGTCAAGTCAGACATTTTTGTTACTGATTCTTTAGAAGATATATCTGGGTATTATTGAATTATAATAACATTATAATCAAACTCGTCAGAGTCCTACAGTTTTGACATTGTATTTTATAAATATTTTTGATCAAAAACCACTATTTTAATAGTAGTAAATTAATAATAATTGAAACACAGTTAATATTAAGCAATTTTTACATTTACGTAAAAGAGTAATAATAAGTTAATGGACGGTGGACTTTTGAAAAATAACGATGTAATGTACTGTTATGACCACCACCACGACCTAGTATAATTTTAAGGATATTATTCGGATTTGTTGAAGTGTATTGGTAAAATAATAAAACAACTGAGGTGAATAGTACTTTTAAAATATTATTAAGCACAAAACACGTATTACAAATTAAATAATTAGATTTAAAACATAATTCTCAATTGCCCATTTATTAGGTATTTTCCTTTACGTATTTATTAGGTATAATAGGTAAATTAATATAAATTAGGTAAATAATTGATAATTGTTTCATAAATATAAAAATGAGTAATATTAAAGGATTTTATAGGCAGAAAATTGGTCGCGGCAAACGGACCGACGACGAATAGTCCGCGCCGAAACGGTCGAGGGGCGAAAAGTCTTACGGATAATAATCTCGTGGTGAAACGGCTCGCGACGAGACAGTCGCGATAAAATGGGCACGGCGAAATGGTCGTGACGAAACAGGTGGTTCCGATGAAAAAGGATGATATTTCAATCGGTTTTATTGTTGAAATTCCCTTTAGACAATTATGCGGAATGACGTAATAAAGTTATAACAAAATAACTGATTTGATAATATATATTTTGGTATTTCCAATAAAGTTGTCAGTACTTTTTCCGATTTTTTTTGATCATTACCTCGTAAATTATTGATCAAAAAAAAATATCTGTCACTAAATATTCGCCATGTAATCTCTATTTATGTACCAAGTTTCTTGAAGATTGATTGAACCAATTATCTTTTACATGTATTGAATTGTGTAATTTTATGTAAAACTTAAGAATTCTATCAAAATGCCAAATTTTAATATATTTCTGTTATTATTTATAACAGTTATAAAAGAATATCTTGACTTACTTTTTTCAGTACTGTTTGTTTAGGCCTATAATAACGCCGTAACGGTCAACGGCCGCCGTCGTCGACGACGTCGCATTTTTATTACGTAATTAATTAAAGGTTATTAATTACCAACGGTCGGCCACACGCACACACATACAAACACGCACATCAT
>JAIPRM010000250.1:32102-44883 GCA_025469315.1 Stegophylla sp. TES_Ste_2020 | reverse complement strand
TCTCTCTAAAATACAATCTAAAGGCAAATCCGGTTTCAAAAAGTTACAAAGTTAAAACGAAAAGTTGTATACAGAAAAAAAAAAATTAAACTTCATTGTAAAAACACTAGCTTCTTCACTTTGTTCAGAATCTAAAATATTGTATATTCTTTTATAATAAGTACCAACGTGATTGTTTTTATGTATATTATGCGTGTAAATTATTCGTAATTGTTATTATAATAATGTTTTATGTTTATTTTTTGTTTCTATTTTTTTTTTTTTTTGAAAAAATCGTTTATAACAGAATGTAAACGATTTTCGGATGTTCAATTCTATGTACACGATTTTAATAACAAAACTTAGGCAAACATAAAAAATCGAAATAATAAAAAACAAACAATGGAAAAAATTTTTTTGTTTTCAATCCAAATTACAACAAATTCGATAAACAGTTATTCATTCATAGTGCACGTCATAATAATAATATGACGTTTATGATTTGCCCGATAACGAAAAGAAGACGTTCTATTAAATTTTGTTTTTCCCATCTATCGTTATAATTTTTAATTAGAATTTCATAAATGTTTTTGAAATTTTTCGGAGAACCTTTAGAAGATGTCGTCGTGTTTCATTGAAAATATTAATCGTCGAGACGTTTTTTTTTTTTTTTTGAGAAATCAATCTTGACTGAGCTTTTCTAGAAATATGATTCAGAGCATATTATGATATTTTTATTTGTTTCATAACCTAACGATTTTATACATAAAACAAATTTTATTTCGTATATTTCTGGAGATTTTGAATTTTTTAAAAATATTTTAGGGTTTTGTATAATTTCAAGAAATTTTCAACTCAAAAAAAATAAATAGATAATAACCCAGACGTACCTACTTTGCACCATGAGTATTCTCGAGTGTTTTCTTCACTCCTCGGGACCCGGGTGGGATTTGGTGGTGGGTGTGTTGAATTTTTAAACAAAAATAATTCCTGAATCATTTCTTCAATAAAACGATTCTAAGTGGAGCTTCAGTTTTTATAAGACAGTTTCACTTGAAAATTTAAAAAATCTATTGTTATTACAAAAAGAAATATTTTGTACTCTACCAGTTTTATATCCCCTTGGACGGGGGAAAAAAATTGATGATTTTTTGAAAATTGTCTTGCACCGAAATTATTAATCTCTATATATATTTACATTTTCATAAAGTTTGGATTAAAAAGAAAAATAGTTTTTAATGTGTTTTTGTCAAATTTTGGGTAGTTTTTTTCAATAACTATTGAGGATTCCGAAATACGACCTGTTAAAACGGGGATGGCCAAACTTTTTTACCGAATTTTTCAGTGGTGGACATTTTGGATAATATTGGCAAATAAAAATTAATTCTAACAAAATCGACTGTTTGGCCACCCCTGGTTGTATTAAGAGTGTCATCTAGAGGCGCTTTGTGATTGAAAACATTGCTGGTCGAAATTTTCAGACGATAATTTTCGTGCGAAAAAAATGTATTAACAGAAAAAAAATACTTCGCACGACGGGTGGGATACTCTTGACGGGTGATTGAATTTTAATGAAACGATAAATCATTTCTCCAAATAAAACGATTCTGAACGAAGGAAGTTAATAATATAAAAAATAAATGAGAAAAAAAAAATTTTAGAAAAATGTCCAAATTTTTTTTTTTCACATTTTCTAAATTTTCTTGTGCCAAAATCTTTCTTATATTATTTTCTATCTATATTTAAATTTTCATATAATTCGGATCAAAAAATGAAATGGTTTCCGAGTCGTTTTTGTCAAATTTTAGGTAGTTTTTTTCAAATAAAAAATTGAAGAATTGAGAAATTCAAAAAATGACCTCTCTTAAGTACAATTAAGAGGCAAATCCAATTTCAAAAAGTTACCGATCGAAACTTTTGGACAAGTATTTCAGTACGAAAAGTTGTACACAGAAAAAAAAATAAATATCATTGTAAAAACACTAGCTTCTTCGCTCCACCACTGCGGGGGGGGGGCGGGGGGGATCTATAAAATGTTATGTTTTGGCGAAAACGACGACGACGAGCAGAGACCGCCGCCGCCGACCACGCCCCGGTATTAAATTCAACGATGTTAATGTGCACCACCACCACCACCACTAAACAAGGTTTGATGACTCCTCGCCGATGTGGATGTGGAAGCACTGCTGCTGCTGCACGGGATCGATACGCTCCCACGTCACGCTCCGCTCTCCCGTCTCGTCGTCGTCGACAGTCCCCCCGGTTTTTTTGTATAAAACGCGGCTTTTCACGAAAGGCCGACGACTGTGTGTGTAGTTTGGTCCGTCGTGTGTATTTTTAGATGCCCGGAAACAGCACTCATGGGAAACGTGTTTTAAGGCCATGTGGTTATGTCGACGGATCGCCATAAAAATTACGCGGCGAAACGTTGCGGGGAGAGAGGAGCGAGCGAGAGAGAGAGAAATGTCGATTTTTACGATCTACGCGATCGGAACTAATCGTCGTCGCGTTTTCGTGTAAACCAGTGGTTCTCAACGGGGACGATACCGCCCCCTCCCCCCCGTGGGCGGTGAAGAGGTTCTGAGGGGCGATGAATATGTTATGGGCGATAGGGGGGTGTTGAGCATAATATATAAATTTTATTTACACTTAGGCCTAAATATTGGAGTAAAATAAAAACTGATACTACACTGAACGCGACACTTCATGACTTATCTGTAATTATGTTTTTTTTTTTTTTTTTTTTTTTTATCGTTTTTAATAAACATTGAAATAATATCTAGCAGATTAACTGATTTAAGAATTGAAAGAACATTCAACTCATTAGCCAGCCCATCTTTATGAATACATATAATATTTTCTATTAAGTTTTCAGTTATACACTTTTCAAATGTAGTACTACATTTTAATTTTTTTTTTGTTTTGAACCAAGCATATTATAAATATTTGACCCGATTGGTGTTTAAATATTTATATGATATACCTGATTTTGATTGGTTTAAACAATAAAAAATGGATGTATGAATCCATTATGCTATTTAAACTGTAAAAATAGCAAACACTGTATTTTAAGTACAGAATAAAGTCTAATAAAATTTTCACGTGTTTTCTAAACGGTGTTAATAATTATGATGGACTCAGAGTTGAGAAAAAAAAATCACTTATCTTTAGAAAATTGAGTAAAAAAAATCAATACTTTCCTCGTATATTTTGTTTGCATTATACATATTATTAAAAAGCAATTAGAAAATAATATGTTTAACTCGTTAGTGTTGTTTAGGTACATATTATTTTCGTTTGTATTTATAACCGCTTTTTTTTTTTTCATTCTGTCTTCAGAATTATACACGAGAGCGGTTTCACGTCAGAAGACTTTAAACAATACCGGCCGGTGGTGTTCAGCAACACCGTCCAATCGTTAGTCGCCATATTGAGAGCAATGCCAAATCTTGGAATCGGATTCGGCACCAACGAACGGGAGGTAAGAAAAGCAAGTATTATTTTCTTTTCAAACCGATTTTTATGTGTGTGTGTGTGTGTGTGTGTGTGTGTGTGTGTGTGTGTGTGTGTGTGTGTGAATGTGATATATGTAGTAGTTTTTAAATAGAATAATTATTACAATATAAATATTGAAGTCAAGTCCCAATTTGACGATTTGACATATGATGCAACAATTTTTATTCTATTTATAATTTTTAATTTTTTTTTTTTAATTATTACTACAGTGTTACGCTAAGCATAGCAATAACGTATAGCTTTATTTATTTATTTTTTTTTTGGAACCCAAATTTTGAAATTTAAAATTTTATACAAATGTTTTAAAGAAATTCAGTTTTGTGTCATTTGATTTTTAGAAAAATATCGGTAGTTAAATCTCTATAATCAAGAGAATATTATAAAAATTCATTACCATTATTATATAACGTATTTGACAAAATTATTATTCTCTCAAACTTAAAACTATCGTAGAAAATGAGTAGATTAACTTTTTTATTAGACGTTAAGCACTAATTTTTTTTTCTTTTAAAAAAATCTGGTTTAAAAAATTTCTATTTTGAATTTTTTCTAAAACTATAGGACGTAGTATATAAAGTAAAATAATTCATTTTCTCAGTGAATATTATTTTTATAAACACTGAATAGTATGTAACTATTTATTAATTAGTATGAAACACACGAATCACTCTGTAAACACAATCGTCATAAGTTTATTAAAATAATAAAAACTAATTAAGATGAGATAAGCGAATTACTTAACCTTTGTCCGTATTTTCTTCGGTTTTTTTTTTTCAGTCAAACCTTTGTAAAATGTTTAATTCTTTGTTCGCTCAAAATTTTATCGCACCGAAATATTCGCATTGAATATTTTTCTATCTAGACACCAAGTTTCAAAAAAAAATCGTTAGGGCCAATTTTATTTTATGTAACTACGTTTAAGTGTGTAATTTTAGTCGAAACTTACGATTTTCTAGATTTTTTCAGATCAATTAGACACATATTATATGTCAGTGAGATTATATTAAATTTTCAAGTCTTAATGTCAAAAATCAAAAATGTTATTACATAAAAACCAGCAATAAAGTTGAGACATTTGACCAATTTTTTTTTTTGAAATTCTTTTATGAGATGTTCTCATGACCATTTTTAATAGTTGGTTGGTGAGTTTCAAGTCCTTAGTTGCATTATTTTAGAAGTTATGTCAAAAAACAATTTTCAATTTTACGGGAATTCCGGTTATAGCATATTTTGCTGATTTTTTAACAGTTTTTTCGCGCTTTTGAAAAAAATGTTGGAAAATTTGAAAAATGACCACTCAAAAGTACCAATTTGGATTCGATTTTGGATCTATAAAGTTACTGATCGAAACTAATGGACAATAGTATTTCTATACGAAAAAGTGTTTACAGGAGGAAGAAAAAAAAACATACTTCGCACGACGGGTGGGATTCTCTTGACGGGTGTATTGAATTTTAAAGAAACGATAAATTATTTCTTCAATAAAACGATTCTGAACGAGGGAAGTTAATAATATAAAAAAATATGTTAGAAAAATGTTCAACATTTTTTTTTCCCATTTTCAAAATTTTCTTGCGCCAAAATCTTTTTTATATGATTTTTTCTATCTATGTTTAAATTTTCATATAGTTCGGATCAAAAAAATGATCCGAGTTTCCGAGTCGTTTTTGTCAAATTTTGGGTAGTTTTTTTAAAAATTAAGAATTGAAAAATTCAAAAAATGACCTCTTTAAAGTACAATCTAGAGGCAAATCCGGTTTCAAAAAGTTGCGCTGATCGAAACTTTTAGTATTTCCATACGAAAAGTATGTACACAGAAAAAAATAAAATAAACATCATTGTAAAAACACTAGCTCCTTCACTACGTCCAGAATCTAAAAAAATGTTAAAATTATTTTAATCGAAAAAAAGTTATTGCATTTGTCAAATCGTACCGGGACGCACCCTGTATAAAGCGTATAATCAATGATTTATCGATTAATAATTATTATAATATTGTTCAGAGTACAGTACTGCTTAATACGATAAATAAATTATATGGATACCAGTTACCAGTTACCACTTACCAGTTTCAGACGTTTAAATATGAATATTATTATAATGAAACGAAAGACAATATTATTATTATACAGTGAATTTTTCATAATGTAATAATAATGTATAGTGTTCGCCGTCCTATATTATGGAATATTTGCCACTGTTTATATAATATGATAATAAAAGTATGTGTTCTATCCGTTCACATTGTGAACCACTTGACTTGCGGCGCACGCGCAGTCGTTAATATGGGACGAGGTGTGTCTGTAATAATAATGATTATATTATTATTACACTTCTAATCCCATCGGTTATCTTTCATTATCAACGTGACGGCGTTTTCAAGTGCACTGCTTCTGTATTTATTATTGTAACAACCCCCACCACCACCGCCAACCACCTGGCGAATCGAATGTCAACACATTCTTAAAATGCCCCCCCCCCCCGATCATGTGTTCAATAATAATTATCGTGAGATTACGTCATTGGAAAAAAAGTCATTAAATTTCGTTTTCAATTAAAATATACTTAAAATATTATAATACAATTACAGGACTGCCATTTATATAATCACTTTTTGTCTATTTTTTTGACCTTGTCACGTTTTGCTACTTTTTCCAAGTTAAATGATATATTTTCTCATTTTTTTTTTTTTTTTTTGAATATGAAATAATCCATTTTAATGTTGTTCAACATTTTGGTGTTTGGATATTATATAAGAAATATTTTTCAAATTATTATAACTTACAATTTGTATTGGTTTAGATTCCGTTCAAATCGACGTAGAAAAAAAAAAAAACAAAAACATGATATACTTCGCACCATGAGTGTTCTTCGCTCCTTGGGGGTGGGATGCTTTCTTCAAAATTGTTCATATGTTTTTGAAAATTGTTGAGATATGCGCGTGGATATTTTTGGAATAGTCGATGAAAGTTTCAACTTTCTAGCTTTATTATTTTAAAAGTAATTACTGAATAACTAAAATTGATTTCATGATGATGATGATACTTATTTCGGTATTTCCAGTGAATTTTTCATTCTTTTTCCAATTTTTTCCAATGAAAACCTTGTAAAATGTTGTCTCTCACCCCAAGACATTAACCCCATGTAATTCTCTGTCTATGTACACCAAATTTCTTAAAGATCATTCCAACCAATTATATTTTATATGCGTTGAAATGTGTAATTTTTTTATGTAAAACTAATGAATTCTTTCAAAATGCCAATTTCAAAACGATTATGAAAAAAAAAAAAAAAAACTTGCTTACGATTTTCAAGTTTTTCAGTACTGATGGTACTATGAGTATGTTTGTATTAAATTTTCAGGTCTTTTTTTTTTTTTTGGTACTTAGACATTAAAATGTTATAAAATAAACACTTACTGAAAACGAGGTATTTCCAATATTTTCAAAGTTCTGTACGTTTTTCCATACACACAGAAATAAAATAATAAAAAAAAAGAAAAACAAAGATTTTTTTTTTAAACCAATACTACGTTCTTTGCTCCGCTCGTTATATTCGGACATATCACTGCACGTTAATGTTTTTTCAGAGTGTACTGATGATTTAATTAAACCACGTTTTAATTAATCGTTTCAATTGTTTTAATCCGTAATTAAAAATCCACGAGTAAAGATTTATCTTGCAATTAAATATCTCTATGAATTTACCACCGGACAACTCCCCGCTAACGTTTCAACGCGTATACAGGATAATTCTCATTAAGTATCATCCCCTTTTTTGACCGTAATAATGGAAATTTTTTTTTTTTTTTTTTGCAGTTCAAGTAACTGTAAAAACCATGTTCTCCATAACTTATATTATAACATAACTTTTTTCATGTTATCTTAAGGATGTCCTGTGGTAATACAAACTTTTTTCTTTTCAAATGCTCCCTCCTTCCGTTTTAAATACGGAATTTTATTCAGATTGTATTGTTTGAGAATTTTGACGTATTAAAATCAAAATTCCAACGAATAGTTTTTAAATTATTCAAATTTAAGTATTAAAGATAATTAAGTCTCTTGCAGACATATATTTTAGTTACCAAAGTAATACGTAATTATTAAGAATCTATGATTTTAACATTCTAACACATAATAATGCAATGTTGTAAAATATTCTTATTTTAATTTCAATACATTAAAATTCACAGAAAAATTACCTGGAAAAATTCTCTAATTTAAAAAAAGGAGAGGCCATTTGAAAAAAAAAAAAAATGTTTTCCATCACCACAGATTCTCATCCTTAAGGTGACGCGAAAAAAATAAAAATTGTGGACAACGTTTTTATAGTAAGTTGAACGTGGTGCTCAAAAATGATTCCAGATTTTCCATTTTTACGGTAAAAGATTTCATACGTTATTTTCAATTGGGTATTGAATAATTATTATTGTGTCACTTATTTTTTTATACGTTTTCAAGTTACTAATTTACTGAATAAATAGTGTCAGTATCGTCCACTGTATCTTTTTATACGGTTTTTTATACTGAAAAGTGTTTAATTAAATTTTAATCGTGAATAATACAATATCGTATATTAAAAAGCCGGAAATAGCCGGGTGTTCTTCGCACGACCGATGGAATTCTCTTGACGGGTGTATTGAATTTTAAAGAAACGATAAATCATTTCTTCAATAAAACGATTCTGAACGAGAGAAGTTAATAATATAAAAAATAAATAAGAAAAAAAAAACATTAGAAAAATGCCTAAAATTTTTTCGCGCCGAAATCTTTCTTATATTATTTTCTATCTATGTTTAAATTTTCACTTAGTTCGGATCAAAAAACGATGGTTTTCGAGTTGTTTTTGTCAATTTTTGGGTAGTTTTTTCCAAAAAAAATTGAAGAATTGAGAAATTCAAAAAATTACCTCTCTAAAGTACAATCTAGAGGCAAATCCGGTTTCAAAAAGTTACTGATTGAAACTTTTGGAAGGATTTCCATACAAAAAGTTGTACACAGAAAATAAAATAAAATAAACATCATTGTAAAAACACTAGCTTCTTCACTTCGTTCACAATCTAAAATGAACGGGGTAGTGAAAATAAATAAATTTTAAAAGGGTATGTTTATATATTTTGAAAATCCGTGTTTAAACAAATTATTATGGGAGAGCGAAAATTGTCAAAGGACAATTGTGTGCCCCGAATTATGATGAAGTATGCAAAGCAATACACGAAATAAAACAAAAAGCAATCGAACGATAAATTATTTTTTAAGAACACGTGCAGTTTTAAGTTCGATTTCGACATCAGTAAGTAGTAAGTACACTTATTTTTAAAATACTTCTTTTATTATTTGTAAAAGTATTCTATTTCATAGTATTATAAATGTTATTATAGTTGACGACTACTTTAGCAGCAGCATTCAGTGGCGAAACTAGACACTCGCAGGTGGGGCGAGGCGAGGGGTGGGGCGATTCAAGTCTTTATCAATTATTATGAGATCTTTTTTACATATTTTTATAAACTATCTGATAACATATACGTATCAAAAATATAATTCACATCTGTCAATTCCGAGTCTATTTTTGTATGCTCAGTATTCTCAGCTGATATAAGATTTAATAAAGTATTATTTTCCTATAAATAATTCTATGTTATAAATAATTTTACTACAGCTGCGACTAATAATTTTGTAACCGTCCGTGATCCGCCGCTCCGCTCAGAATATACCTATAAAAGACAATTCAGACTTCATTTGAATCACTTGTAAAAAATAAAATTAGGATTTTAATCACTTATTATTATTTTTTTTTTTTTTTGTTTCTAATAAACTAGTGATAGTCCTGTAATTAAGTATAATACGTTTAATAAAAGTAAAAAAAAATATATATATAATATATTTAGTTTTAATGTTTTCAGTTCTAAACGACCGAGCCCTAGTCATATTATTTAATACTGTTTTGTCGTACAAATTCTCTATAAAAAATATATAATATTGAATGCATAATAATATTATTATATTCTTCGAGTAATAAACGTGAAAAAAAAAAAAAATCGCGTTTTAAGGAAAATATAATATTATATTTATGTTCAGACCACTCGCTACGCGGATTCTTTATTATATCGGCATTATTAATAAAAAAAAAAAAACAGGTAGTCCACCACCACCCCCGCCGCCCGTACCTACCTACCTATAATAAGTTTAATAACGTTAATGATAATAATAATGAGCTTTGGTTAAAACACGCGAACACAGAACTCGCACGCAAATCGTATGGTAAAAATAAAAAAATATAATTTTTTTAATTTAATTTATTACCAGTGGCGTGGGTTATATTATATTATACATGTATAGTTATTATTATTATTGTGTTGGCGCCTGAATACCTAAAATCGTCAACTACTCTATATACGCGGTTCAATGACATAATAATATTTTCTTTTAAACATTCGGTTTTGTTCACCTATTGATTTTACACACACACACACACACACACACACACATAATATTATTATTATAATGGTTTACTCGGTTTTTTTTTTTTTTTTCAAATCACAAATCAAAACTCGCAGAGCAAGACGTCGTGTAGTAGACACAACACAATACAACGTCATATTATAACGTCGACTCGGTTTTTTTTTTTTTCATATTTATATAGTATAATCGGTGTGTGTGTGTGTACAGTAAACAATATTCTAAATAAATAAAAACGGCGGTTTTATTCGCTTTCGATAAATTTACTTCTATAAAGTTGTTATAGATTTAGAAATGTGTATAGATCTTATTTCAATGTTCTTTTACATTTTTTTTTTTTTTTATATTTAACCGCATTTTTCGATCCTTGGACGCAGTGGCGTGCCCGGGAATTTCTGATGGGAGGGGATGTAATCTGGAAGTAATATAAGTATTTTGTTTATTAAGTACAACAATGTGCATAAATGTTTTTTGAAAATTTTGTTTCGAATAAGAAAATAAAATAGAGTTGATAAATGGGAAAAACACTCGACTCGTGTATTTTGTTTAAATTATAACTACTGAACGGACTAGTGGATTGTAAAATAAATCGTTTACAATTTTTTTTTTTTTGTAACAAATCACACATTAGGCTTTATCCTTTGGTAGTTAATGTAATTAGAAATTCCTATGTACAAAATACAATACAATCATTAATATGCTTAACTGATTCGCATAATATTTTTCTGAAATTCCAAAAAAAAAAAAAAATGTTTCACTAAAATATTTTTCATATTATTGTCTATCTCTGCTTAAATTTTCATAAAGTTTGAATCAAAAAATGATTGTTTCCTAGTCTTTTTGGTGAAATTTGGAGTACTCCCCCTCCCCAAAAAAAAAAAAAAAAAAACAAAAAAAAAATGAGGAATTGAGAAATTTGAAAAATTACATCTTTATAGTACCAATCAAGAGGTAAATTTGGTTTCATCAAGTAAAGCTGATTGAGACTTTTGGCCAAGTATTTCTTAAAAAGTGTTTTCAGAAAAAAAATAATAATAAACATCTTATTAAAAACACTAGTAAAAACAACTAACAAAGTTTCAAAGCCGTTTATGGCAGATTTTGGATAGTTTTTCTCAAATCATGGAATGAATACTGAAAATTTCAAAAAATGAACTCCCCAAAAAAATAATTAAGACAAGTTTTTGATTCAAAAAGGTTGCTAGTCGAAACTTTGGACAAGTATTTATGTATGAAAACGTGAACAGATAAAAAAATAATAATAATAAACATCATATTAAAAACTCTAGCTCTTTCGCACTTTGTTCAGAATCTGAAATAAATGAAAATACGGTATTAGGAAAATAAAATATATACTTAGAAATTAGAATTTCGCGTTAAGGTAAGTGATTGAAATATATTCAGTGGAAGTTTTCCCCTATGGGAAACGCCACCCACCGCCTGAGGAATAGAGTGTATCGATATTATAATAATAATAGTAATATAATATTACAATTACGTTGTCAAGCATAATAATAATAATAATAACAATAATACACATATTATATTACATACACGTCACGTACATAATAATATTATACATACACATAATATACAGGGTGTCAAGAAGCTATGAGAATAATACCCATGGTACGAAATACGTCTGGTTTGTTGAAATGTTTTGCTTTCACACACTTACGACTAGGGCTACGGACATATAGCTGTAAAAAAACTTAAAATATGTTATGAAAATAATTACAAAATATGCAAAAATAATCTCTTATAAAACATAAATTTTACTGTAAAAACACAAAATGTTTAAAAATTTTATATTGTACAATATATTTTATTGATTCTTTTTCTATTATTTATGAAATTCTTCTTCTTTTTTTTAATTTTTATTATTTTTAAGCTTACATTTAAACAAATAAAAATATATCAAATAATATTCAATCTCTTCGGGTATTCAGTATAAAAAATTTTCCGGTACCAATAAAACTCAAATTAAAAATATTGAAAAATATGTGCAATATGGATTTATATCGAAAAAAGAAGAGCTAAATATGCAAATTATAAAGAGAACTGCATACAACTCTGGTGTTATGAAACGCATTTTTATATTACTTGGCTGTGTTTCTTGAATGATTTTTAAAAAACATGCTAACTTCTATAAGTCTCTAGCCTTACTTATGACTAATGTTTTGTGTAGCATACTGGTCAGTATGTTTTTTCAAATAACTCACTGCGATTTTTTTTTTTTTTTTACCAAAATACTCAATATTAATCACCAGGGCCGGGGAACTTTGTGCACTAAAAAAAAAAAATGAAATATGTGCATAAGTATGCACAAAAAAATAACTCTAATATGCAATTATTTTTATTGTAAATATGTATTTAAAAGTATAATTATGAAAATAAAAAATTATTTTTTATTTAGTACAAGTTATGATAATTTTATTATTTAATATAAATAATAAAATTATGAAAAAATTTATTTTTATTCGTGAAAATTTTTAAATTAAATATAAAACTGGATAAAACTTAAAACAAAACTGAAATTTATACTTAAGTGCAATATAATTAAAAATATAGACAAGGTGATAGTGGGTTCTCTAAATTTTCAAATTTTCTAATTCACATAATATTTCAACTGTTGAAAATTTGTTTATTTTAGATTCCGAATGAAGTGAAGAAGCTAATGTTTTTACAATGATGTTTATTTATTTTTATTTTATTTTTTTTTTAATTTTTTTTTTTTTTTTTTTCTGTGTACAACTTTTCGTATAGAAATACTTGTCCAAAAGTTTCGATCAATAACTTTTTGAAACCCGATTCGCCTCTAGATTGTA
>JAIPRM010000250.1:0-16030 GCA_025469315.1 Stegophylla sp. TES_Ste_2020 | reverse complement strand
AATTCAAAAAATGACCTCTCTAAAGTACAATCTAGAGGCGAATCCGGTTTCAAAAAGTTATTGATCGAAACTTTTGGACAAGTATTTCTATACGAAAAAGTGTTAACAGAAAAAAAAAAAGAAAAAAAAATAAATAAATAAACATCATTGTAAAAACACTAGCTTCTTCACTTTGTTCAGAATCTAAAACCACTTAATATACATATTTTAGGAGATTTCGTGTCGTATGAGTGTATATTAATGTATAAATATAGTTTATATTACTAATAAAGTATAAAGTAATTTTTTCCTACGAAATAGGTTTAATATAAAAATAGGGCATGCGCGTGCTTTACCTCCCACGGTTTGTACCATAGCTCCCACGCTATAAGCCTAAGCAAACATTTACAAACTAACATTTTTAACTTACTACCTTAGGGCTACTGGTCCTACCATTACTGACGCATCATGTCCACCGATCTATTTTGTTATGATTTCCTATATTTTTGCGTACCTAATTATTAGTGTAGGGACTAACCTAACTTTTCGGGGGAGCTTGAGAATTTTCTTCTGGGGTTCTGGCGCAACCAAGGGGGATGTTTTGGGTGTCTGGACACCTCCCTCAAACCATATTTATGGAAATTTCATTCAATGAGCAGTGAAAAAAAAAATCCTTTTAACTATACATTAATTATAAATTCTGTAATTCAAAAATAATAAACTCGATACGTGTTTTAAAAAATATTTATCTACAAATAACGTTATAAAAATGCAATTCGATTTTGCTACATGAAATTTATTATAATTAATGAATTCTTGACGGGTGCCCGCTAATATTGATTATAATTTTATGTTTAAATAATTATTGTAGAAATTTATAGGTGGACACCCCCTAGTCGCGTCGCCACCGAATCCCCCCCTCCTAAGTGTCTCCTCCAATACCCGCCCGCCAATGGTTTCGAGAAAAAAATTATTTTTGCTGCAACTGTTGGATTCAATTTTTTACGGGCGACTGACTCTGTTCTCGGGATTTCGTCGAAACTCGTGCGCCGAATCGAACGCGGAGAGAGTTTCGCGTAGTACACGGGGTGGTGGTAACCGCGGTATAATATTATAATATACCGCCGTTACCACCTCATACCGTATCGGTTACCGAAACTGGTGGTGGTTAGTCCATGATAATATATGCATATTATAATAATTTGGTAATTATGTACGGCTAATTACACCCCTTTGCTAAACATTCGTAAATAAGCGTGGCGTTACCTACGCGCAGGAATCCTCCCCCCCCCGTAGTAGTGCGCACACACACACACACACACACACATGCACACAGAAATCGCGTGTACACGCGTACGCACACACGCACAATATGCGTACTACGTATATACATATATATATATTATAATATATACGCGTGGAAGATGTTATCTCCGACACTGGCGCTGGTGGTCGTCAAGGCAACACCGCTCCCGATCGATACCACACCACCACCACCACCACCACCTCTCTCGGATACCCTCACCCGCCCCTTACACTAGCATGCTAACGGTCAACCCTTGAACTATATATTATATACGTACATTTAACACTAAGCAGCATTTTACTCATAAACAAGTGAAAATATAACTGTTATACAGGGTAAATGGTGAAGCATGCTCACCCCCTCCTTCATTTTTGACCATAAAAATGGAAAAAATTGGATTTTTTTCTTGGGGGGGGGGATGTTCAACTTACTATTAAAACTATGTTTTCCATTACTTATTTTCGTTTTTCGTGTCGCTTTAATGATTTCTTGTGATGATACAAATTTTTTTTTCAAAACGGCACCCTCCCCCCCTCTATTTTAACTACGAAATTTTATTCGAGTAATTTTCTGTGAATTTCGATGTATTTGTAAAATCGAAATTCGAACGAGTAGTTTATATTTTTTACAACGTTGCGAGTTAATTAGGTGTTAGCTGGTACAATCATAGATTCATTATTAATTACGTAATACCGAGTATAATTCCAAGTCGTTTTTGTCAAATTTCGAAAAAAAAAAAAAATTGAAGAATTGAGAAATTCAAAAAATTACCTCTCTAAAGTACAATCTAGAAGCAAATCCGGTTTGAAAAAGTTACTTATCGAAATTTTTGAAAAAGTATTTCCATACGAAAAGTTGTACACAGAAAAAATAAATAAATAAACACCATTGTAAGAACACTAAAAATTGTAAAAAAAAAAAAAAAAAAAGGA
Source organism: Stegophylla sp. TES_Ste_2020 (assembly GCA_025469315.1). Taxonomy (NCBI): domain Eukaryota; kingdom Metazoa; phylum Arthropoda; class Insecta; order Hemiptera; family Aphididae; genus Stegophylla; species Stegophylla sp. TES_Ste_2020. The sequence goes on along the minus strand of JAIPRM010000250.1, from coordinate 13,813 downwards.
AATGCCTACAAAATCCCAACTTTAAATATGACGTATACCCGAGACAGTAATATTATAAATACTATTCGTACGAGATTTACAAAAAAAAAAAAAAAAATAATAATGCTTACCAAAACGTGTTCTCGTTGTAAAATGCCTGTTTTCGTATTCAGTGCGCGCAGCAAAGAATTTATTGGTTTTACAATAATTTTTAATGTTCGATACTGCGTTTTTTGTGAGTTCAGTTACACAAGTGGTTACTAGTTTCGTCGTCAAGCCTCTCTAAAAATCACATGTTTCGTCTACTCGTGTCTAGACGGGTTATTTTTCGAAAAGTTAGGTTTATTATATTTCCTTAATAAGTCTTAATAAATTTTTAATTTTATTGTGTGTGAGCCCTTAAAAACGTTGTGAAAAAAAAATACGAGTAAAATTAAATATATATATACCGAAAATAATTATACTAGTAATTTAAATTTCTTTTTCTTATTATTGGCGTTAGTTAAAATTTTCTACAAATTTTAACCTCTTTCTGAATTTTTGTTATAATAAATTTGTATATCCTGTAAAAACTGTTCTTTTTTATCCGAAGATTCTCACTATATATTATTTATTTGTCTGTTTATGTTACGATATTTTCCTGAATAGCGATTTCTATCTAAAAATGATTTTTCCACTACTAACTGAGAACGGCAAAAAAAACATTTTATAAGAAAATAAAGTGCTGGAAAATATTTTTTTTTCACATTTTCAAAATTTTCATAAAGTTTAGGATAAAAAAAGATAGTTTCCTTGTCTATTTTGTCAAATTTTTGGCATATTAGTTTTTCCCAAACTTTGAGAAAACTATTGATCATATTTCAAAATATGACCTCTCCAAAATACTACCTTTAGAGGCGAATTGTGATTCGAAAAGTTGCTGGTCGAAACTTTCGGATAAATATTTCCAAAAACGAAAAAGTGCTTATAAAAAAAAAAAAAAAAAAATTAAATAATAGTAATAGTAAACATCATTGTAGGAAACACTACAACTAAAAACGCTTTTTTTTATCAAATTTATTTTTATTTTTCGTTAGATAAGTAAAAAATAGGTAAAAAGCCGGACATACTTTGCACCATGGTTGTTCTTCACTACTCCGGTCACAGATACCCTTGGTGGGTTTGTAAAATTTTAAAGAAACGATAAATATAATTTCTTCAATAAGACGTTTTTCTAAACGAAGAAGTAATTATTATACAAAAGAACGTTAATAGGAGCGAAGAATACCCTTGTGAATGTGCGAATCATGTCCGGCTTTCGTTGTCTTTACTTTACATTACTTATGTTTTTTTTCAATTTTCGGTTTGAGTAGAATAAGAAATTTCAGCGTATTAAGGTATACAGGTATTGTTTCTGTTCCAAAATACCAGACTCGGCTGAAAAGTCCAACGTCAAAAGTAAAATCACTCTGTATAACAAGCGGTTTAAGTGCTACTGACCTATAAACACAAAATAAATAAAATAATGGTGTAGTCCGCCGCCGCTGTAACTGTCAAAAATGACGTAAGCGGCTCGCATAATCACCATTAAAAAAGATTATTATTGCAACTGTTGGAGCAGCTCCAAATAATATGTTCCTATAACATAATATAGTTCTTTATAGATTAAAAAAAAAATAATAATAATAATAATAAAATGTTAAACGGATTTCTGTCCCAAAGAATTAGATCAACAAGTTGGCATTAAAAATATTTGAATAATGCGCGTGTACAGTCCATACTTACCTATATTTCGACTCCATCGTGCGAAAAACGATTATACCAAAGTTTGTGTTTGAATATAATGTTAAACTAAAATGAGATATTAAAATATTAGTTTTAATGTAAAAAAGTAATCTTAATGTAAATATTTTATTCGCGTTTACCGTCGTTTTAAGTCATAAATGTGTATACTTTATAAGATTTATAAAAAATCGTTCTTTAAAATATTTTATGATAAATTTAAATCGACTCACTATCATCATTACTGCCAGCGTTTATTTCAAACTCGATGGTATCCGATGGGCCGAAGGGATTATTGTAATGAGTTTAGAGGGAAGGGATATGAAAATAAATAAAAAAATTCCACTTATTTTTAATTTGAAAAAGAAGAAACATTGTACCAACTGATTTTTATTTGAATCTTTCAGTTTCTTTTCATGGTTACACTTGACAAAAAACGTCTTTACAAATAATTTTTATACATAAAAAAAAAATAAATAAATGAAACCTAGTAAATATTTCCCCTGGTAGGGGGTATATTTTTCACCCCCCCCCCCACACACACACACACACACACACTTGAAATAAACACTGATGACTGTCATCGTGGAAACGAGTGATTTGATTGAACGTGCTGACATTAACGATGTGAAATTCTGTGTTTTAGAATCGTATGCAGGAGAGTTTGAAGCTATTCGATTCGATCTGTAACAATAAATGGTTCACCGACACGTCTATCATATTGTTCCTTAACAAAAAGGACTTGTTCGAAGAGAAAATCAAGAAATCACCGCTCACAATATGTTTCCCGGAATACGCAGGTATATGGCCAAAATACTGGTGTGTTTAATCAGTGATGATACAACCCTGTCTAGGTCTGGACCTGGAAAAGTCAGGGAATTCAGTTCACAATTTATTTTTATTTCGTTACTAATTTTTATATTTTTTATATTAATAATTTTTTATATTTTTTATTATTATATAAAAGTTTCACTCATACTTTTTTTTTTATTTGGGTTACTTCAGTGAAATATTGATAAATTTTTTGGGATGAAAACAAATATTTTGTAATATAAATCGTTTCTGACAGTATTCTACAAGAGTAAAAATAAATAGATTTGAGGAATTAAAACTGAACCCTTTTTTTTTTCCAGTCTACAAATAAGTAGGTATAATGTATTTATATAAATTTATGTAATTCTGTAAAATTTATATAGAATTTACTGAAAAACTTGGAAAAGTCATGATACAACCCTGATTATTTATTATTGTCTCTCAGTCTAATTAATGCACAAATGCATTTCCAATTAATGCATTAATTAGCTGGTAATTTGTATTACATCACTTACCGTATCATAGTAGAGAATTAATTTAATTAGTTACGAATTTAAAAGAATCGTCTCGAATTCTATCATTTTCAAATGTGAAAAATTTCTAAATAACAGTGCTGCTAGTATATATATATATATATATATATATATATTTAGTCACTATTTTCAACTTTATAAGTATTTTCTATTGGTAGCACTGATATTTAGACAATTTTCTCATTTAAATGTATAGCGTCCACCATGTTACCCTTTGTTGTGACCACCTAAACACGGTGTTACCATTACAATGCTCAAATTTTTTTTTTTTTTTTTTGTTCTCACCTCCCCCCAGGAGCCCAAGAATACGGAGAAGCTGCTGCTTACATCCAAGCACAGTTCGAGGCCAAGAACAAATCGACCACGAAAGAGATCTACTGCCACATGACGTGTGCAACGGACACAAACAACATACAGTTTGTGTTCGACGCTGTCACCGACGTCATAATCGCCAACAACCTTAGAGGATGCGGACTGTATTAGATCACGTCGTGCCGTATGCATTCCGTGACAGTTGACACACGTTAAAGGTCCGTCAACCGGTTGAGATTGTTATATTTTTTTTTTTTTTTTTTTTTCAAATGTAACCGTTATACGAACAGGTCCGATTGTTGCTTTTTCCTCCGATCACGTTGGTCTGTATTAATCACCGTAACATATGGGTAACTCGTAGTTTAAACGCAGAAGAATGTGACATTAATAATATTATATAAATTGTTTATTAAAAAAAAAAAACTTAATAAGTGTCATGTTGCGAACACTAGACAATAATATGACAGCAGTCTGTAAAACGCTTATCTATATAGCTGAAAATAAAACATTCGTTATATCCTAGACCATTACCTGATGTTATGTGGACAATTGTTTTTATTTACAGATTGAAGGAATCACTTTAAATTTTTGTATGTTTTGAAAAAAAAACACATCCCTTAACAGCAAACATAAAAATGTTTTTAATGTGATAATAATTATTATTATCATGAATAACGAACTTGCAGTAATAACCTAACCTTCATTGAGATGTATTCAGTGATGTGCTCAGGAATTTCTTGGTAGGGGGGGGATGTAATTTAGATGTGAAGTGAGAACTTAGTCCGGGACAAGAAATTATTACTCAGTCTTAGGGGTGCAATTAGGGGAGGATTAGCCACCTCTAAAAAAAACCACTCAAAACACTCCAGTGTACCTAGTACACATTTTAATATGAACAAAAAAAAATGTTTTCTTTCTTCACTAGGAACTCCTCTTTTAAACCACTTGGTATCATTATCCTAATATTAATTTTAACTTAAAAATTGCATTTTGATTGACTACAAGTTATTATTTTATTCATTTTATGCCCTTAAATATATAGTTTGTATACCATTTAAAACTATAGCAGCTTTTTTCTACACACAATATAGTATTTTATTAGTTTTTATTTTTATTACATACTCTATATCATATAAATTTTTTTTCTATGTACATTATTTATGTTCATATGCAAAATAATTACAGTTGTAAATAAATCTATAACCATAGTATAAGACTACTTCATTTACTTTATCATTTCAGTTTATAATTAATCATTAATTTTTTTAACATAATTCATAATTGATTTCTTATCTCAATTTTCACGAATAGACTAAATATTTTGAACTATTTGTTTACAGATACTCTTATATTTAATTTTTCATATTTTATTATAGCTAAATAATATAACAAGGAAAAAAGATAATTTGGGGATGGGGATATGATGACCCTTATCCTCCCTACCCCCTGTGCACGCTACTGGTGAGTGTATTTGCTTTTTCCATTGTTTCACAACAAGTACAGTGAAATCTCAATTACCTGTCTCCAGATTAACCGTCTTCCTTGGTTAACCGTACACTAAACCTCCGAAACACATATTACATTCATCAAAAACAACAATATAAAAACATATGATACAAATAACTTATTACATTTCCATAACGTCTTATTTCCTAAGGCGATTTGTGTAAGGGATATAATTTAAGTATAAATTAAATTAAAACATTCGGTTATGACTGGGCCTAGCTGTTTCCAAACAGTTTGAAATGTGATTTAGTTATTATTTATGATATGTTAATGTGTAATACATATCAAATATATACTTTGTAATAAATAAAGAGCCAAACACACTTTTGACCATGGGTCTTTTTTATTCCCCGGTTTGGACTTGATGGTTGTGTTAAATTTTGTAGAAACAATAAATAATTTCTTCGACAAAACAACTTTGAACACAGCTTTAGTGTACGTCAGACAATTTCTCTTAAATATCATAGTTCAGTATTATGTCAAAAAAAAAAAAAAATGTATTTTTTACTCGGCCATTTTTTTATCCTACTAGTAACTAAAAACGAGAAAAAAAAATTATAAAAAAAAAAAAAGATGTTCACATATTAAAATTTTATTTTACCAAAATATTTTTCATATTATTATCTATATTTATATATTCATAAAGTTCAGATTTAAAATCAAAATTTTGAATAATGATCTCTCTAAAGTACCAGTCTAATTCTCAAAGTCGCTAATTGACTGTTTTGAACAAGTATTGATATATGAAAATATGTGCTAAGAAAAAAATACATCATTGTAAAAAAACACTAGCTTCTTCATTCAACTCGGAATCTAAAAATTTTAAATAATTTTATAGAATGTGAATTAAAAAAAAAATTAATACACAATTTACATATTATACATTTAGTTTTATCTTTACACTCAAGGCACAGAAATCTCCGATTTGGTACCCTAACAACATAATCTACATCTTTTCGTTGTAACTTTTGCTTGGATTTATTTCAACTGAATTTATGACTGTCAGTTTTAAGTGTTTAATCATATTAAAAATAGTTAGATTTCTTTTACTCGGAATTTTAGAAGTACATAAGATTATTTGGATTTGCAAAAGATCAGATGTTTTCAAAATTAAAAATCATGATTTCTCCAGAAATCTAATCAATTAAACAATAACTTAATAACTGAAAACTTTACTAGGAATGTGTGTACTTGCACACTCAAACATTTTTTTTTTTTTATAAAAATACTTGTCCAAATATTTCGACCAGCATATTTTTTAATCAGAATTTTACACTAGATAATACTATAAAGAAATCATTTTTCAAAATTCCTAATATATTTTTCCCAAAATTTTGAAAAATTAACCAAATTTTGACAAGAACAATTTTTAAAACTTTTTTTTTTTAATCAAATTTTATGAAAATTGAAATAAAAATAAACAGTAATATGAAAAATATTTTGGTAAAATAAATTTTTAATGGGATTTTTTTTTTTTCTAAAATTTTCTTTTTCTTTTCACAATTAATTGGGGGGATGGGGGGGGTGAAGGGGTAAGTGAGTGGGAGAGAGGTATTGAGGAAGAGGTGAAAGGGATAGGGGGAAAAATATATTTTATGGTAAATGAAGAGGGGGAGGGGCTGTATAGACAGGGTAAAGAGGGATAAGGGGAGGGGAGTAATAGGGTGGTGGTGAAGAGGTGAGTGGGTGGTGGACAGGGGGTGAGGAAGGGGTGAAAAGGTATAGGGGGATGATGATGCGTTATGGTGGAAGGGGTGGGGGAGGGTCACATTGGCGGGAAAAATTATATGGGTGAGAGGAGGGAGAGATAATATGGTTGGGGTAAGTGGGTGGTGGGCGAGAGGTATTGAGGAAGAGGTGATAGGGATGGGGGAAGAGGATATGTTATGGTAAAGGGAGTGGGGGAGGGGCTGTATAGGCAGGGTAAAGATGGGTGAGGGGAGAGGTGGGGAGGGGAATTATAGGGTGGTGGTGAAGAAGTGAGTGGGTAGTGGACAGGGGGTTGAGGAAGGGGTGAAAAGGTATAGGGGGATGGTAGAGGAAGTAGGAGAGGGGTCACATTGGCGGGGAAAATGATATGGGTGAGAGGAGGGAGGAGAATATGGTTGGGAAGAAAGGGGAATGGGTGGTATTTAGAGTGTGGGAAAATGTGGGGGAGGAGAGATGATCCGGGTGAGCTGTATAGGAGGAAGGTAATGGGGGAGTGGAGTTATTGATAAGAATACCCAAAATAAATACATATATGTATCACGATTTATCATAATTATCAAGTAGTTTCATTTCTGAAAAGATCCTAAAACTATGTGTGCCCAATGGCCCCTACATTGGTTGAGATGGCTCTTTAATACATACATGTTTTGTGGCTGGATATTAAAATATTTTTCAAACTAATTTCTTGTCACAGTTAAGTCCAGTCTACTACCACTACTACACTAATTGTAAGAGTAATAAAGTGGAGGAGGACATTAAGGGAGTGATGAAGGGGATAGGGTGAATGAGAAAGCGTTATAGTAAGGGTGGGGGAGGGTATAGTGATATAGGTGAAGGGACAATTAGAAGAGAAAGTCATGTATGTGTGTGTTGAGGGGGAATGGTGATGAGGTTATATTGGTGTAGTGGGAGGGGCGATAGGGTGTGGGAAAAGTGGTCATGTGTGGATAGGGGGGTCACGGGGTTAACTTAATGGGGGAATGGAGGTGAAAAGTTAAATGGGTGGAGGAGGCAGAATGATGGGGGTGAGGAGATCTTGTGTGGGTGTAGGATGGGTGGTCGTGAGGGAGATTATATGGGTGGGGGTGAAGGGACGCTGATAGAGGTGTGGTTAACGAAGGGTAATAAGAGAAAAGGAGTTATTGATAAGAATACCTAAAATATATATATTATGATTCAATGTTTTTCCGTGAAACGGATTAGTTATCATCAAGTAATTTTATTTCTTAAAAGTCTCTTAAACTTTGCGTCCAATGATCCCTACATTGACTAATGTGTTTCTACTTATACTTATATTTGTTTTATTTACTATATAACTTACAAACTAAAATGATTAAAATAATTAATCGACTATAGCTCGTGAATCGTTAAAACATTTCATATACAATTTCATTCAAAACAATCTTTAAAACATTTATCATTATTCTTTTAAAATAAATTGCATGTTTTTTCTGTTAATAACTTAACACAGTATTATTATGTTCACAGGTTTGATTTAAAGTACACAAGTATTCAATGCACACATTTCCAAAATGGCCAGTCCGGTGTTCAAGTTAATTTAAGGAGACGCATCAGCGTACAATAATAAATCACATCGCACATCTATCTATTACCTACAATTGTACCATAAACGTGTTACCTATCCTTTTTTTTTTAAGTTCTGAACCAATTTTAAAATTAGCCTAATAATATTATATCCAAAAAATATTATATTTAAAAAATGTATTATATAATATTATACAACTTTGACTTCTTTGATTTTGTAAAAAGAGTAATATTATATTATATTATATTATATTATACTTTTTTTTTTCTAAATTTGTATCAATCGAAACTATGGGTATATAAGATAAAATCATGTATATGATAAATCGAATCATATGCTTAATAATGCACTGCAGCTGTAGTTTACTTAATGATTTTTAATAGTTTTAAATGAAATTCAGGTGTAACAATTTATATATATATATATACGCGAGGACCAAACGTAACAAAATAATGAATTTTTTTTCTGACAAACGAACAAATTCAGACTTACAAGGAAAATGTTTTACCAAAGTTTACGCACAATTTTTTTTTTTTTTTTTGTCTATTGTACTAAGCTAATGATATAACCCGCATATTGATGGACCGCCAAAAACCTTGACTACTCTAATTGAAATTCTTCAGTGCCTATTATTATTTAATTATAATAATATATAAGATTTTAAACAAACATTGTTGTAAAAAATTTATTTAAAATAACATATTAATAATATTCTAGCAAAAAATATTCTCGCAAAAACTCTATAAATTATATATAGACAAATTTGTTTTCTGTGTAAATATAATAAAAAAAAAAAAAAAAGTGCTTAGAATAGATTTGTTTAGCTTTTAATCACTTAAATTTAATTATATACGAAAAACTTAATTTAGGACAGTAAATGTGAATACAAAAATTTTAAGCGGATTAATTATTAATATAACTAATTATACTACAGCACAGTGATTTTATTCAATGTTTTATTCAAACCAATTTTTTAATAAATTGTTTACATTAAAAATAATTAAGAATAAACATTACATTGTTATTGGGGCTCGAAGAAAAACAATAACGATAAAGCCTACTTTTTATGTAAGTGTAAATATAATTTTTTGGAGTTTTTAAGAAAAATAAAACCGTGATTATGATCACCTTTATTCCATTTTGTACAAATCTTGTTTCCTCTCCCCCTCCCCCTCCCCCTCCCCCCACCCCCAAAAAAAACCAAAAATAGCATGAGGAGCAAATAATCATATTGTTTCGCATTGAAGTTGTTGGTTCTTCTCGAGTGCAAAATTAAGCCATAAAATTATGTTTAGGTATTTATTTACCCATTTTTGTTTTTATGTTTTTATGTATTTATGTTTTTTTTTTTTTTTTTTTTTTTTAGTTTATATTATAGGTTTATTTTGTACAAATGTTTTTAAAAATAAAAATAAAAAATACTTGTAAACAAATTCTGTTCTAGTCATAGAAGTTTATATTTACAAAATTATTACTGAATATTATAAAATAATAATAATTACTACTTATATTAATAATAATATTAATAATAATAAAATTGTCTCCATACAAGTTGGACATCGTTATCTTTATAATTTATTATAATGTGTTTGATTGAATTATTATTAAAAAAAAAAAAAAAAAAAACATATTCAGCTGTGACTATATTATTGCGTTCGATTTCATTTCAGTGATCATATCAACAATAATAAATTAAAAATTTATTCCTATTTACCAGCTTTTGTTTGTACTATTATGTATTATATCTTCAAATTGAATGTTGTTTTTGTGTTGTTGACATATTATTGGTGTTCAGTGGTTTATTTATCGTTTTCACCAAGAAGTAATTGGATTAGGTGATCTGTCCGTCTGATATTAAAATGACACAACAATGGAACTGGGCATACAACACCCAAAAAAAAAAAATCTGCACCATGAGTATTGCTCCTCGGATGAGATAGTCTTGGTGAATGTGTTGAATTTCGAAAAAATTAAAAATCATTTTTTGGATGAATCGATTTTGAGCAGAGAAGTTTCAATTGGGTCATTACGCATAAACAATAATTTTATTGTCAGTTGTATAATGATATGTTAAACTATAGAGTCGAGTTTTTGATTGGTTAAAATCTTTCACGGTCAATTGATCAAATTTTGGTCAGTCAAAACTGTCAAAATATCTTTTTTTCATCTATTGACATATAATTTTGAAAAAAGGCATTACATCATAAAATAGGTGATGGGTATAACATAAAACTTACTTAAAACCAAAAATAGATAACTTAATTTCATTGAATTATAATTTTATTAATTACTACACACAATAAATGAAAAAAAAAAAAAAAATATTATTTTAGTAAAAATTTAACATATATTGAGGATTAAAAGTTGCAAAAATTATTTATACTTAGCCAGTTTTATACTTCACTATTTACTGAAAAAAATGTTTTTGATGGAAATAAATGTTTGAAAAAAATGTCCAAAATTTTTTTTCACATTTTCAAAGTTTTCTTGCTCCAAAATCATTCTTATATTATTGTCTATCTGTTTCAATTTTCATAAAGTTTGGATCAAAATATGATGGTTTCCGAATTTTTTTTTGTCAAATTTTGGTTAGTTTATTCCAAAAAAATCCTACATTTAGCCCGTACAGCTGTTTAGCTTAGAAGCTAAATAATAGATTGACCACAAATTCAAATAGTTTTAGATAATATATATTATTCGGTGTGTTTTGAAAAGGATATTATTTGTTCATCTATATGGCAAATGTATAGTGCCTAAGGCCGTAAAAAAGTTAAATTCGCCTTTATAGCCTTTGGCCATGCAGGAATTTTAATAATCAATTCTACAGCCCTCGTGTATTCCCACAGCCAGATCTAGGAGAGAGCGGTTATTTCTACCCCCAGGCACCGTGTATTTAGGGACCTCCCTGTATCAAAGGTTTTTATCAAAAGTATTTGTGAATTTAAGGGTGGGGGTTGATTGATACAGGGTGCTAAAATTTTATTTGCTCGCCGTGAAACAAATATTCTAAATCTGACACTGTGTATTTTAAGTCATTGATGTTAATCCAAACGTTCATTCAGAAACTGAAATTAAATTAAAATCCACAAAATACAATTTTAATAATTATTATCGTAAAAAAAAAATAACACACACAGATGCAACTAAGTGGGTACCTACATAGAAAATGTATGGGTAAAGTATAATATTATTATTATTTGTAATAATACTATTAAATACTTGGAATATAATATGAGTAACTATTTTCAATGTGCAAACCTCTGAAATCAACACTTTTTAAATAATAAATCATAAATTTTACTATAATTTATAAAAATAATTTTAAATAATCATACATTATTTATTGTGCATTTTGTGAAAATCACATTTTTTTATCAGTGAAATATTTTTCTAATCAAATATTAGTATTTGTAATATTAATTATTAATTTACAATAATTAATATTTAATACATGAATCATGAATAAGATATTATATATTATACCATGTACATCATAATTCGTGATTTAATACAAACACTTGAAAGTAATTTATGATACTATAGAACAGCTAAAATGTTATGTATTTTAAATTCTTAGTGGTATGAAGAAGCTAGTGATTTTATAATGATGTTGTACAAAATATTTTTATTCGGTAGCACTTTCTTGGATAGAAATCCACCCCATAAATTGCGACCAGTTACCAATACTCTAAAAGATCAGAAAATGCCACGAAATAGTTCATCAAAATGGTAATTTTATGAATTCCAAGGCAGTTTTTTAAAGAAGAAATTGTGATTTCCAAAAATACCACAGATTGATATTACAAAAAAGGAAAAAATAACAGTGATAACAAATAGGAACTTTTCTATTGGTCGCGCAAGTTTCCCCCCCGCCCCCCCGAAACACTCGTATTCAAATCAAGAATGTACCTCGGCGGCCAACTTGTGTACATGGGTGTACCGTCGTTCGACAGCTTTCGCTCATGCAGGGCTTATTTTAAGGATTTTTTAGAAGTGCGCAAAACTTAAATTTCGCCCCCTCCCCCCCAAAAAAAAAAAAAAAAAATCACCTTCTGTGGATTAAATGTGCGTGTTATTTGATAACGAAATACGAATAAAAAGGTATGCTAAAAAAATTTATTATATGCCCTTTGACTTTTAATAACATTTTTCATATTTTTTAACAAAACTTCAATAAATACATCTAATTTAGGTATAAAATGTTATTATGTCAATACTAATAATAACTATTCTGACAATAACTTCAATTAAATGAAATATAACTTTTAAATTACAGCTGCGCATTTCTAAAATTAGAGGTGCTTATTTTTCATTTAGAACTACGCAAAATGTGTTCAAACGCACGTTAAGATAAGCCCTGCGCTCACGTGCCATCGTTTACGGGAGCTCTGCAATATCATATAGTATTGACAACCGACGAGAGTGCATAATTTAAAACGTATAATATAACAAATAAATAGTAGTATGCATTTGAGTTGATAATCAACTTACTAACTCAACAAAGGTACCCATTTCAAGAATAATAAATATTTATTTTATCATACATTTTGTCAATTGATAGAACTTAATTCGTGACTGACTAAAATTACAAAACATATTTTAGACCCCCTCCCCTATATTTAAATAATATGTTGATGGATAATATTGAAAAGACGTAATTATTTCTGGCTATTAATTATTAAAATCAAAATAAATTTATCATATAAACAAATCAACTACGCAATAATATTGTTTTTCAGCTACGCATCTTGACTTTTCAACTAGGTACGGAAAATGAGCCCAGATGCGCTTTAATAGGCAGGGTTGTTAAAAAACGTATTTTTAACAAAAATTGTGTTTTAAACGTTTTTTATGTTTTAAACATTGTTTTTATGTTAAAAACATGTGTTTTTACAATCAAATTATTGATGTTTAAAACATGTTTTATACTATGTTTTAAACGCATAATTATTTTGATTCGTTTTTTAAATATTTATCAATGGCCATCAGTCAATAAACAATACACTATTATTATAATCTAAATCTATTATACATTATTGATTCATGTTGATGTTATGTTTATGATAATTCCAAAAAGGTACGCTAAAAAGTACAAAAACACAAATACCTATATAAAGTTTATTTATTTGACGTTAACTTATAATGTTTCTAGACTGAAATAATTATTTTGTTTCAACATTGTATAATACGAAAAAATTTCGGGAGGGGTTTGAATTTAAACCCTCAAAACCCCTCCCTAGTTACGGCCTTGAATATGACATAAGTCATAAATGTCAAATCAACTATTACTTAGTATTATCTTATTAATTAATAATTATTATATATTTTTAAGGATGTTATTAATTTGAAAATCTTTTTTATCTTATAAATAAATTAACTAATGAAGTTGTTACTTTTTTTCAGTAAATAACTTAATAGTAATTACTAATTAGTATTATATTAGCATAAATCTTCAAAATATGTTTCTATATTTTAATTGTGTTTTACTAACATTACCTACTACCTATGTAGGTAGTACCTACCAATAAAAAAAAGCCGGACATACTTCGCACGATGGGTGTACTTCGCACGACGGGTGGTATTCTCTTGACGGGCGTATTAAATTTTAAAGAAACGATAAATCATTTCTTCAATAAAACGATTCTGAACAAAG